>JABFDZ020000016.1:19429497-19443964 GCA_019775955.2 Pollimyrus isidori
AATCATAGCAATAAAGTTGCACTTTTTACACTATATCTGATGTATGCAGCCATTTTTTAAGTGCATTGGAAAAAAAATATCGAAAATCGAATCGAAAGTCAAATTTCTTTAAAAAAAATCGAAGATTTTTTTTTTAGGCAAAATCGCCCAGCCCTATCGTGAGTACATAACGCGTTTTGACAAAAAGTAGGTACAGCTTGTTAAACAAGCAAATATAGAGATTTGGCATGAAATGTTGATGGAGCAGTGAATTGGTTCAGTGCACAGCAAAATGGCATAAACTCATTTTAAAAATGTTTATGTTTATCGCGTTTTGGAAAAGAGCTCTTCATATAAGTATATTAGACTTCTGCACATATACACACAGCTGTTTATCTGTGTGGTAAGTGTACTTTGGCTTAGAACAAAAAAACACAATTTAACATTAGAACATAGGCAAATTAAGAGTCACACAATAAATACTAGTAATAATTTCTTCTGTTTCCTAAAAAGTCTATCGAGTTGGATGACTAGATGAACACGCTTCAGCTCCTAAACTTCTCCCCAGGGGCACCTCATCCGTTCCATGAGTTTGCTAAATTTCACCAACAGCTCAATTACATAATTAAATACATTGGTTTAAAAAGTCAGTGACAGATTGATTAGCTGTATGAGGTGAGCTAGTGGCCAGGTCAAAAATTACATGGCTGCACTGGACGCAAATACTGATTTTAGCAGAGGTTCTGAAATGGCTACGCTGACACACTTTGACAGGCTTAATATCATAGTTTTACACCATGAAGATAATCTAAACATCATTTTCTTTGCCTTTTGCACAGTTCTGTGTGTGTGTATATATGTATATGATTGTGTATATATATGTGTGTGTGTGTATATATGTATATGATTGTGTATATATATATGTGTGTGTGTATATATATATGTGTATGTATGTCTGTCTGGGTGGCCTATCACGCTTTGCAAACAAAGGTGCTTATATTTCAATGACATGATATTTCAATGCAGAGAATTCATGATGCAATGAATAAACCGGGTATTAATCCAAAGCTGAAGGATGTCCTTAATCAAGTCAGCTCCTACGAGAATGTGCCAAGGAAGAAGGCAAAGTTTCAGGTGAGGCTGAGTTTCTTTCTTCCCTGTGGTTCTCCTGGGCTTCCGCAAGTTTCCCTTACATCCGACCAGAATCCTAAACTGCTGCTTCTATTCTTTAGCCTGTTTCCTGTTTTCTGTCTGCCGCTTTTAGATTGAACAGGAACTTGGGTCACCTGGAGCCTTAAGTATAGTTTATTTTAAAGGGAATCTGTATACCCATGTAGGAAACAAGTGCACCCATATAGCCTCACAGCCCTATAATAAAATCGTCACTGTCTTTTCTGTTGCTTAACTGAACTGTAATTGCTAACAAGAAGATTACGACTGAATTGGATCTCATTCAAATACTGAGCACAAAATATGTATTTTACTTTTCATGCATAATAGTGATACAGCAACTATGATATGATGGCAGTTTAACCCTTTAAACCATATAATTCTAAACAGGTCGTCTGGACATATTTGATTGTTTTAGCTGTAAAAGTGTCATAAAACCTGCTGTGAGTATGTACGTTTGTCCTATTTTTTCACCTAAAATGTCCAATAAAATCACTATTCTGCAGAGCCCCGTCTCACTCACTCACTCTCTCCTCCGGCAACCAACATTCAGATTCCCGGGGTTGCTGTGAAGCCATGCGGTTGACTACCGTAATGACACTAATATCACCGTAAAGCGCAGCTTCTTTGCTTTCAGAGACTGTTGGAATTTTTGTAATGCGCAAACGGTTCAAGAGTTACGGTAATTAAAAAAAAACATTGAAAACACCTGTCTGAGGTGACAGCTTTGTTTTTTTCAGTGACAGAAAGACACATTCAGTTATTTTGAATACAGAAGGTATTTTTTTTTATTAAACCTTGAAATGTGTATTGTATGTACAACAAAGAAAGATATTGACATTCATGCACTATTGGTTTGTATGTATTTTGACACAGGACGTGTCAGCGCATATCATCTGGTTAAGAATTGTATTTGAATGTTTCTGCTTTTTCTCTTCCAGAACTGGATGAAGAACAGTTTGAAGATCCACAGTGCTGCCTTACAAGACCAAGTGTGGGAGATCTTCTCAGCAGCCAGTGCCTCGCAGCCGGAGAGCGAGTCACAGTGGGAGAGCGAGTCACAGCGGGAGCGCGAGTCTCAGCGGTTGGCCCAGGACAAGGTTCCCAAGGAGCGGCAGAATGGCAGTGGGGCTGCAGCCCCGCTGCAGAAGAACAGCAAACGGGAGGACAGACGGCAGCGACCCGGACTTTATGGTGTGGAAGCGGAGGATGGGGCCGATTCCACCGAGAGGACGAAGAAGAAGAAGAAGAGGAAGAGGGGCGAGGAGGAGTCATGGGAGGATGGAAGAGAAAACAGGAATACTTCTGAGGGAAAAGGGCACAGCAAAAAACGGAAGAAGCACAAAGCGGATGGGACAGGAGGTAGGAGAGGAAGCGGATTGGTGGTTTGGGGATGTGGGGGCGACTGGGTAAAAAAAAACATGCTCATTAACTCACTAACACAGCGAATGACCATTCCTTGTTGAATGCTCTTCAGTCAGTGTAAGGCTGCAGGCTACTGAGATGTGGATTGCACAAGTGTAGGATAAAGAGTGATGCAAACTAGTCTGAGTCGCTTGAAGCGGATATCTGCGATGGACCTTGTTCTGAAAGACATACAGCCAGGGGGCAGGCTGGCTGGCTGACTGATGAGGTGAGAGAGTCTGAGAGCTTTTTCAGTCAGCAGATGGCCCATCTTTTCATGTGACAGCATGGCAGGCTGCTGGCAGTGATTTGAGGGGCTTGGGTGTAATTCCACGGTCCAGTCCGGGTCCCTCGATAAATGTAGAGCAACAAGTGAATGTCACAGGATATGTAGACAAACACTGTTTTTTTCCAGAAGATGAATCCCAGTGCCCACAAGGGTAAGATTGTCTGATCTAAGCATGGATCCATAAAACTTACACTGAAATCAGCTGAAATCACTGACTTGGAGATCTAGCAGAGCTTTGAGAAGCCCGGAAGTCCATCTATGCCTGGGTCCCTGTGCGATGCCTTCATGTTTGGGCCACATGGGCTTCTGTGCCTGCAGTTGCTGTATTGCACGTAAATGTCATCCTTGTTGTCCCAGTTCCCATCATGATTGTATGGCTGTGTCCTTGCGTGCGAATCCCCAAGGGTGGAGGTAGACGACGGTGTGTGGGGGGGTGCTGCTCACTACTGACCCATGCTTCATCTTCCTTTCCATCAGAGAACCTCTTGGGCGCTGAGGATGAGGAGAAAGCTGAAGAGGATGAGGACCAGCCCAGTAGCAAAGGTACTGTCTGTATGCTTTATAGTGGGTCTTAATTTATTGTTATACAGTTTCACAACTTTATTCCTTTTATGACTAATATATGATGGCTACGGCATTCAGAAATTATTTCTGCCACCACAGCACCTATGGGCACCATTATGTCCTGCGTATCAGCCTCATACAGATGGGTGTAGCCAGGCCCTGATCCAGCTCTGTAATATGAGTGGGCGCTTGATTCGCTGAAGAGGCTCTACAGTGTTCCAGTTCTTATTTACAAATCATTAGAACAGGTCTGTGAATGGTTGGTGTTTGCTCAGCATTGGATTGAGCCTGCGGTCACGATTGGGTGGGCCAAGCCTGGTGGCATTGCCACTGTATGTTGGCAGCTGCCACTAGATGGCAGTACAGCATCAGTCCCCTGAGATGATTCCACTTTAAGATGGTTTTACTTACCATTCGCACAGGCACATGGACATTCTTTGGTTTTTATATACCCCATGTTGCTTTTGTATGTGACAGACTCCTATACAGTCGGGGGGGGGGTGGGTGCTGGTGATTTTGGGCCCCCATCCCAGACACTCAGGGGTGTTGTTTCTCTTGAGGTTTGTGCCATGTCACAACAAATTGAAACAGAAATGCACTGTTTCCTGGTTTAGAATTAATCACATTGGCCATAATTTGCATCACGAAACCCTCACAGGTATTAAATGAATCCTGTCGAACATTTGTCTTTACATGCAACACACTACAGTATCCTTATTTATGGAGATCCGGAAGTTCATTGTGGGCGGGGTCGTGTTTCTGTTTTTTTCTTTTGGGGTGAAGTTTGCAAAGAAGCACATCACCACCCCTTTTCCGGGGACATCAAAGGAGGGTATTTCAGTCAAACACCCTGTCTGCCCAGGAAAACAATTTACTGGGCCTCTGAAGGCTGGATTAAGTCCTTGTATTGATAGCATTTTATCAATTTCATCTCCTAAGGTAAATTTAATTGGAAGGGAACCATGAAAGCAATTCTGAGGCAGTCCCCAGAGGAAGGGATATCGATAAAGAAACTGAAAAAAAAGGTAAGCTAGTACATTGTCTGTAACTACTCTTTATTGTAAAATATTTTAATCAATTCTGCCATTTACAGATGCGTCTGTGGGTGTGAACAGTATCTAGGCTTGAAAAGATCATTGGGTTTATCACAGGATCAAGTGTAGGCCACCTGATTTTTGTGTGATTTGTATCGCTGCTATCATTTGTTTTCAAGGTCTTCGCGGAATATTACACCTTCACCGGAGAGGGGAACTTTCGGTCTGAGGAAGAGCTGATGTCACTCTTCAACAAGAAAGTCAACAACAACCCCAAGTTTCGAGTCCTGAAAGACAAAGTCAGACTTGTGAAATGATTTCCCTGATGCCTGATCGTGGAGATGACTGTAGACCAACCTACAGTACACATTCTGCCTTAGTACATGCTGTCATTACTTGTGTTTTTAAATAAATTTTCAGTTTCAGTTTTCTTTTAGTGGGGGTGCCCTTTGGGGCACGCTTCGCTTTCTGTGTCCTTTTGTTTCTGCTTAATCTCATTAAAATAGCCTTTTCACATCGGGTTGCTTTCTCTCATCCGGACGGTCCTGATCTACTGCACTGCAATTTTCCCGGGGGCTTCTGTGTCCAAGTCGACTCGGGTCAGACCCTGGTCAGCAGAGATGGTATCCAAAAAGGCTGGGAGACCTGCCAAAACTCTGCAGCAGGTATGTGCTCCTTTGTGGCCTCTGTCCTTGGAGACGTTACGCTTGCAGGTTAATGATGGATTGAGGGTTTGTGTTAAACGGTAAACGGACTGCATTTATATAGCGATTTTCTACTCTTCTGAGTACTCACAGCGCTTTACACTTCATGCCTCGCATTCACCCATCCACACACACAATCACACACCGGTGGTGGAGGCTGCCACGCAAGGTGCCAACCTGCACACGGAGCAATTTGGGTTTCAACGTCTTACTCAAGGACACTTTGATGGGGTCAGGCGGAAGCGGGGCTCGAACCGGCAACCCTCTGGTTGCTCCTCATCGCCACCCAAATAAGTCTAACTCTGATACTGTACTTCAAGGATTCATCCAGATCGATATGAGTTCCAGCCTTGGTGTGAGGATAAGCCATGTCTTCGATAGCTTCTGCTCTGATTTCCTTACTAAGCGTGGACTGGGAAATCATTTCGGGTTATCCTCGGCAGGCTGCTTCTGGTCCTTCATTCACGTTTGTTTACTTAGAAGATGCTTCAATTCAAAGCAGGCAAGGATCTGAAAGCGTTCATCTGAGGAATGTGGACTTTGGACGGCACACTGGGTTTAGGATGCTGTGCTTGGGATTGAAAGGGTGCTGGTTCAAATCCTGGAGTTGGCAGAGTGATTTTGCTCTTGGGTCCTAGCAACCCCCCTAACTCCCAATCTCTCCCAGCGCTGGTTGATTGATCCTGCTTTCAGTCGTATGCCACTTTGGTGTAATGCATTTGATAAATTATTGTTGTATTAAGGGCCTAGCAGTTATATGATTAAGTTGCCAGCCATGAGACTTGCACCCATGCCCAGCTGGCATAGTCACAGAGTACCAACACTCCAAGCTACGCACTGCCCCAGCTGTAGATTTCAGCTGCCTGTTGTGGCTTCATGATTGTCTTCAGAACCTCTGTACGTCTCCCAGCATGGAGCACTTCCCTCTTGTATGATCAATGAGGGTTGTTCTTCTTGGCCCCTGGGCTGGAACTCTTTTTCAGTGACGTGGAACAATGGGGCTGCCTTTCTTTTGATGTGTAACCTGATAGGTGTTAAACTGGGAGGGAAACGTGCCACCCGGGAAGATATTTGACCTTACCTGAGGGCAGTTAGATGTACAGCTATACAAAGGGTTAAGGAGGGTCTTTAGCAGGTGAAGATCTTGATTCCCAGTAAAAGTCCTTTCCCATTACAGGAATTTTTAAAGGAACTTTTGTTATATTCACCTCATAGGAGCTTGGCATGTGTAGTTCCTAGGAGGTAGTTCCTGAATCTGTTTAGTAGTCCCTACACTTGGGTAGGTATTATTCGTCGATCAGTCACTCCTGGGGTGGGACTTACAGTGATCAACTTGGTTAGCTGACCAGAAGTACCAACTCCAACTTCAAAGTTACGGGGGAAAGAGATAGAAGTAGTGCAGTGAAAATGGAGCAGATGGAATTATTTTTGTATTTTAGTTACATTGCATGTGTTGATGTACAGGTCCTCTCCATACTTCTACTCTGAAATATTTCATCACCACAGTTCGATGTAAAAGTGTTTTTATATATAATGGTGCACTTCAGCACTTCAGTTTATCTCTAATTGTCTAAGCGATGTGCAGTGCTGGATGTCAAAAAATTTCAAACTTAAGACAAAACTGATATTACTGTCTTTGGGACACCTGATGTCAGAGTTAGTGACTTGAGCCTGCCCTCAGCTAATTTACACAACCATGTAAAAAACCTTGGTATTATCTTCGATTCTGCTCTCACATTTGATAAATAAACTCAACGGTTCGTGGTAGTTTCTTTCAACTTAATACAGAGAAACTCAGACATATCTTGTCATTTAAGGACCTTGACACAGTGATCAGCGTGAGATCATCTCGTGTCTAGTACTGTAACTCTCTCTACTTGGGAAGCTGTCATTCAAGCTGTGCACATCTACAGTTGGTACAGAATGCAGGTGCGAGGTTCCTAACAGAAAAGAGAGAGCGTTACTCCCGCATAGAGCATTACTACCATATACAACATTGCTCTCACATAGAGCATTACTCCCACATAAAGCATCACTCCCATATAGAGCATTGCTCCAGTATGGACCATTACTCCTGCATAAAGCATTACTCAATTATAGAGCATTACTCACGTATAGAGCATTGCTACCACATAAAGCATTACTCCCATATAGAGCATTGCTCCTGTATTGACCATTACTCCTGCATAAAGCATTACTCCTGTATTGACCATTACTCACAGTGTTCATATCCATGCAGTGGCCGCCGTATAAAGGTGAATTTAAAGTTTAATTAATCATTTTAAAGTTCTTAATAGCACGACTACATCTCTGACCATATCAGTCTCGATTCTAATGCTCAAGCATTATGTTTTTGTAATTTAATTTAATCTGGCATTTTACCTACATTTTTCAGTTTCTTATAGCTTTGGCTTTTACTCTTAGTTATAAATTAGCTATTTTTTCATCTCAGTTTTACATTACTTACTCTATCTTTTAAATTGTTTAAATGTTTACATTAGGTGATTTTATTCGACGTCACTTTGGTTCACATTTGCTGTCTGTTAAGTATGCTATATAAATAAAATGACTTCACTTAACAAGGAATCAAATGTTTCCTTGTTTCCTCAGTATTATAGTGGGGCACAATATTTTTGGACTAATCCCCATAATATGAAACAAATAACTAACAAAACAACTTGGTCGTCCTCCATTGATTTGGTGTGGTAGTATGGTTTCATTTAAAATTGCGTATGAAGTTTAACCTGTAGGCTTTTTGCATCTCCCACGTTTATTTAGCATAAAGGTCACAGTTACTGTGTGGTGGGGAAGCGACACGGAACAAGAATAGTTTCCGATCAAGAAACTCAGAACCAGGAACCATGCTCCTGAATTTCAGTGGGGAAGCGTTTTATGAGTCTCTGGAAGAAGATCCACGCTTTGTAGAAGTTTCAGGGTGTTTTACCTCCAACTTCCGCAGCCTCACTGACCCGTCAGTCTGGAGGAAATGGCATTTCTACGGCAGTGTATAACCTGGTGTGAGAAGCAGACGCTAATGTGTCGCAATCAGCAGTCTGGCTTCAGGAAGCGTTGGGTTAAGCTCATCCCACACGCAGCATTTCAGACTTACTGAGCCAGTCAGCAAGCAGTGCTGGACACCATGTGCTCACTGTCCTCATGTTCTAGCCTTAGTGAAAGATGCCTCCCCAACACCATCATGTAGAAACATAGTAGAAAACCACAGACTGTCATCCAACTGGCAAATTTTTCCTTATTGACTTTTTGGCCACATCAGCAACTTGAAGCCCCACAGCTCCTCGGTGCTCTGGCTGCCGGGAAACTGACTACATATCTTCAGGGATTAATTATTGGTGAGGTGGGGCACAGGGGTGAATTTGACTCTTGCACAGTGCAGGCTAATGCACATTCCTCTGTGCCGAGATCAAGGTTTCCTTGGCCACGGACACAGAAGACCCATAGAGGCAAGTCCCTGGTGTGGGCCTCCTGTTCCGTTTCAGTACCGGCTGACCCTTCCTTTCTGGTCACACACACACACACACACACACACACACACACACACACATGTAGGGTAAACATATCCTTATGTGGCTCGCTCATTCATTTCAATGGGAAAAATGCTAACACTACGACAATCTTAACGTTAACCATGCCCTAACCATAATCATAAGTAACCAAACATTTCTGCATTTGCATTTTTTAGTTTTTTCATAGCAGTTCCTTATAAGGGAAAAAAACAGATATTTATTGTGTTATGGGGACATCATGTCCCCATAAGGATAGGCATACCTGCTCACACACACACCCGCACAGATAGACATACGTGCTTGGGACAGACGCTGGAGGAGATATCTCCTCCTTCATAAAGTCCTGTTAATCCTCTGGGTCTCATTCTGGTCTTTATTCATCCTGGTGCTTACCTGTAATTATATATCACATACCTTCAGTATTAGAGAGGCTGTGACTTGTGTTCATTGGTATTAAAGTTGTGTTTTCTGGTTGAAATGAGGTTTTAAGCCCTCATATTAATGTATGCTGGACTTCAAAGACAGTAAAGCGATCCCACCCCATATTGACTGTCTGTCAGGTAAAATTTAATCTTAACTTCCGATATGCATTAACCTCTTTACAGGACCCTCAAAAGACACCCAGGACACCAGGAAAATATTTTTGTCCTGGTCCATTTTATGAGGATTCAGGAACTTTGCTGGAATATTCATAAAAGCAAATAATTTCTGGTGTACCTGTCTTGTTTAAACTTAAGTAGTTTTCAATAATAAAATCTCATTTATATTGTTATAGCAACTAAGTAAGATTTTAAATCAATATCCAAATTCAATTAGGTGTAACAGAACCCTGGGTTAAATATGAAGAAAACACCACATCCAACTTGGAGAAGGCTGGTAACCACTGGTCTCGATAAACTCTTTTGAGCATTGACCCTCCTGACCAGTAGAGGCGTGGCAGCCCATTATATGAATTCTTTGAATCACAGGCAGCACGATGAGCTCAAAGGTAGCACAGTGTTGTGAGTGAGGCGTTTCCACATGGACCCAGACTAGACAAGGAGCATGTAAATCCCTTGAGATCTGCAGAGCCTGAAGTGCCCAGGAGACTTTGAATAACCTGTTTATGGGGCAATGGGGGAGGAGTGATGTATACATTGACCTGTTACGTGATAGAGGTCAGAACATCAATTGGATTGTGACTTTCCAGGCCAAATGTGCTCAGGCTCATCACTTAATGATGTAACGTCTCTGTCTGAGAACATCCAAATGCTGAGAGAGGATTAAAATCACAAAGAGGATTATTTGTAAGTAATTATTTGGCGGAAATGGGCCTCCAGGGTCTTTGTAAGTCGTTCAGAGAGCTGGGCAGAAGGGGGGCACTTCGGGGCTAAACACTCTCCAGGGCCATCCGAGATTCAGATACACCTGACTGAACTGCAGCTTCACCTCTCTCAGCCTCATATCCCAGCCTTTCCACTCATTATTCCTGCCCTTCTACGCCATTTATGCTACTATGTTTTCATGCAACTATTCTTAAAGGAGAGCTGACCTGTCTTATGGCACACTGGCTTAACCAAGAGATGGCGTTGAGACACAAAGGGAACGAGGAAATTTGAAGGCATGAACACGAGGATAAAATGGCGGGGATATCTTTGGAGTAAAACGGACGGGACATCTTTGGAGTAAAATGACCGGGGATATCTTTAGAGTAAAATGGTGTGGATATCTTTGGAGTAAAATTGCGGGGATATCTTTGGAGTAAAATGGATGGGGACATCTTTAGAGTATAATTGTGTGGATATCTTTGAAGTACAATGGACGGGGAAATCTTTAGAGTAAAATGGTGTGTATATCTTTGGAGTAAAATGGACAGGGACATCTTTGGAGTACAATGGTGGGGATATCTTTGGAGTAAAATGGCGGGGACATCTTTGGAGTAAAATAGTGGGGATATCTTTGGAGTAAAATGGCGGGGACATCTTTGGAGTAAAATGGCCGGGGATATCTTTGCAGATTTACAGTGGTGTACAAGTTAACGTCATTGGATACATTCCAGTGATAAAGAGGAAAGGCTGATATCTGAAAATCTTGTGCTGGTCAGTTTTTTTGCTTATATATTTATCTGAGTGCTCATGCTGAAGCTGACCTGCTCAATGAGCACCTGCCCCCCCCTCTTCTGCATGCTGCACTGAGTCGCCCCATCACCCCCCTCCCAGTAGCTACAGGGCCAGCTGAGGTGAGCCAAGCATAGGCAGCGGCCACCCTTACACCAGGGTGGTACTCATATTCTGCCGGCAGGAGTTCAGATCAGTGTGTGGGGATAATCTTACCCCCTCCCTGGTCTGCGCTGACAGATTCTTGCCAGTTGCTGTTCAGTGGGGGTTTGGGTTGCAGGGCACGGCAGCATAGAGGAAAAGTATGTAAAACTATACATTCACTGATAAGCACCTCTTCCAAGCTGACTGGGGCGTATTGTCTCAAGAGAAAAGCCAATAAGGCAGATTTGAATTTTCCAAAATTATGCTTAAAATGAATTTCTTTCGGTTGCTCTAAGTTTAACTTCTAATTTGCTTACTTTGCTCTTCTATAGAACTACAGCCAGGTGACAGTGTTCCATTTCACAGGGCCCTCTGAACGCTTCCAGCTGCATGTGCCCCTGGCAGCTGGGGGGGATTATAAACTCCGGCTTACTGTGACGACAGGAGCGTTTCCTCTCTCTGTTGTCTTATCTAGCAGCACTGCTGTGGACTACAGGTATCATTTTAGTGAAGGAGATTTTCTGTGGCATTTTGTTTCCAACTGAGTAAAGTAAATCTATCATGCAATTTACAGCCAGGTCCACGTTCTATGTGTTAATGAAACTTTACCTTCTAGTTATTAAAGATTAAACCCTTATCCCCAAAGCTATAAATAGCATGCAACAAGAAACCATATATTCATGCGTCAAAGAATTGACCTACAATCCCCAGTTAGTCTGATGATGTAAACTGGACTGAATGTCAGCTAACTTTAAATAATGCATATCTCACCTCGCAGGGTCCAGGGGCCCAGCGGGCCACAGGGATGCCCAGCCGGGTACTGGAGCATCGCCAGGGCCGTCTGGGCCCAGCGGGCCACAGGGATGCCCGGCCGGGTACTGGAGCATCGCCAGGGCCGTCTGGGCCCAGCGGGCCACAGGGATGCCCGGCCCGGGTACTGGAGCATCGCCACGGCAGCCAGGGCCCAGCGGGCCACAGGGATGCCCGGCCGGGGGCTGGAGCATCGCCCGCTCCGCACCTCTGCTTAATCTCTAATCTGCTTTTGGGAAACAGTGCTACGCAAGGTTCAATCTCTTCGTATTTGGTCGCCCTTTGTTCTATTAAAGTGCATCACCCCCCCCACACACACACACTTCTCTTTCTTCCTCACCCCCCCATCCCCCCAGTATCATTTGCTCCTAAAAGTCTTTTGCACCTGAAACCCTGATCCTCTTAAAGTCATCTTGCCAACAAACCTTCCTCTGTAGTTTTTAAATCTATTGTGTCTTATGCACATCAGAATTTGGCCCACGGGTTATGGAAATACTAGCCCCCCCCCCCCCACCAATGTCCAAACATGGCCTACAGCAATACCAGCCTTTATCAAACCTTTCTTGGCACGCTTGCTCGCTGCATTGTGGGTTCCTTTTTCACTCTGGGTGCTCATTGCTTTTGCAGTGGCCACTTCACACACGGTGACCCCAAATCAGGAGATGGGATCACAGCCAGGCCAAATGCAGGATGGGACCACATTCACTTATCTACTCCGCTTTCTAGGAAACTCACAGGGAGTTTGCAATACACAGATGGAACTGCCATATTTAGCCTGGGGACAGTGTTCTGATCCCCTCACGGTCTCTTTCTGAAATGTGACTGTCTGTTCATCTCTATTATAAAACGGCCCTTTAAATAAATTATTGCAGGGTGGTATGTATGTTGGCTGTTGCTACATGTAATACAAGCAGGGGCACCATAAAGCAGGGGAAAGTTATGACGATTCCAATAAATAACTGGATTAGATTGTAAAATAACTGGATTGGTCGGGACTGGGGGTCCACTATGATATTCACAGGGCATAGCAATGCCCTCGCATGCAGGAGTCCTCCTGTGATGATAGGCAGCGCATATCCATCCATAGTACCCTGAGCTCCAGGCCCTACTGTGACTCTCTACACCAGGGGACACCAACCTTTATGACACTGAGAGCTACTACACAGGAACTGAGCCATACCAAAGGCTATCAGTTTGATACATTTTTCTTAAATCATGTATAATAAACATGTTTGAAATGCTTTTTTTAGAAAAAGTAATTAAGATCTATCAATAAAACATTCTTAAAAGAAGAATAGCAACAGGATGAAATTAAATATTAGACGCTGCTCAATATTGAGTTTATAGAAAAGGCACCATGTGGGTGACCCCTACTCTATGGGATAAGCAGCTGGAAGATGCATGAATGGGAAATGGGTAACAATACAACTTCCTAAGAATTAAACGCCTAGAAATGGCAGTGAAAACAGGATTTGGTTTATATACAGTCGGTACAGTAAGTATTCAGACCCCCTTCAATTTCGCTCTGTTATATTGCAGCCATTTGCTAAAATCATTTAAAATTATTTTTCCCTCATTAATGTACACACAGCACCCCATATTGACAAAAAAAAATTGAAATTATTGCAGATTTATTAAACAAGAAAAACTGAAATATCACATGGTCCTAAGTATTCAGACCCTTTGCTCAGTATTTAGTAGAAGCTTCCTTTTGAGCCAATACAGCCATGAGTCTTCTTGGGAAAGATGCAACAAATTTTTCACACCTGCATTTGGGGATCCTCTGCCATTCCTCCTTGCAGATCCTCTCCAGTTCTTTCAGGTTGGATGGTAAACGTTGGTGGACAGCCATTTTTAGGTCCCTCCAGAGATTCTCAATTGGGTTGAAGTCAGGGCTCTAGCTGGGCCATTCAAGAACTCAGAGTTGTTGTGAAGCCACTCCTTTATTATTTTAGCTGTGTGCTTAGGGTCATTGTCTAGTTGGAAGGTAAACCTTCGACCCAGTCTGAGGTCCTTAGCACTCTGGAGAAGGTTTTTGTCCAGGATATCCCTGTACTTGGCCACATTCATCTTTCGCTCGATTGCAACCAGTCATCCTGTCCCTGTAGCTGATAAACAACAAACAGCATGATGCTGCCACCACCATGCTTCACTGTGGGGACTGTATTGGACAAATGATGAGCAGTGCCTGATTGTCTCCACACATACCGCTTAGAATTAAGGCCAAAAAAGTTCTCCCTTGGTCTCAGACCTGAGAACCTTATTTCTCACCATCTCAGAGTCCTTCAGGTGTCTTTTAGCAAACCCTATGCGGGCTGTCATGCGTCTTGTACTGAGGATAGGCTTCCGACAGCCCTCTCTGCCTTAAAGCCCTGACTGGTGGAGGGCTGCAGTGATGGTTGACTTTCTGCAACTTTCTCCCATCTCCTCACTATCTCTGGAGCTCCGCCAAAGTGATCTTTGGGTTCTTCTTTACCGCTCTCAGCAAGGCTCTTCTCCCCGGTAGCTCAGTTTGGTTGGATGGCTAGCTCTTGGAAGGGTTCTGGTCATCCCAAACATCTTCCATTTAAGATTTTGAAAGCCACTGTGCTCTTGGGAACCTTAAGTGCAGCAGAAATGTTTTTGGAACCTTGGCCAGTTCTGTGCCTTGCCACAATTCTGTCTCTGACCTTTTCAGGCAGTTCCTTTGACCTCATGATTCTCATTTGCTCTGACATGCATTGTGAGCTGTAAGGTCTTATATAGACGG
>JABFDZ020000016.1:19444064-19455582 GCA_019775955.2 Pollimyrus isidori
TCAATATGGGGTGCTGTGTGTACATTAATGAGGAAAAAAAATATTTTAAATGATTTTAGCAAATGGCTGCAATATAAGGAAGAGTGAAAAATTGAAGGGGGTCTGAATACTTTCCGTACCCACTTTATATATAAAAAAAGACTACAGTGCCAGTGACATATCAGGCTAAATGGCAAAATACAGACTTCAGTGATGGCAACCACATCTCTAGTTTAAAATTTATAGATGCAGCATTTTGAGGTAATACTAATGACACCTTGAATTATACAAATGGAACATAAAATGAGTGTATGGATATGTATGAGTAACAAACTGTTCCCGTAGTATAAAGCTGAACTTGAGCTGTGGTCTCATGGTAGATAAACACTGAGAGACAGCATACCATGTATTTCCACAGCTGCCTCACAGGACTTACGTACATGAACTTGTCCCGTTCCTCTCTACTTGGTATCTGTCTTTTCCTGCGTCAAGACCTTACCGTCCTTCTAATCTTTTCACCCTCATTGCCTCTGGTTGTGAACTCACCCACTGACCGCTCATTACGCAACTCATACTCTGTCACTTGGTGCTCATTGACTCTAAGAAAGCTGTGTTTTCTAGTTACACTAAAAGGAGTGCCTTGCTGTTGACCCATGCTCACACACAAGTTTAATATTACAAAAATAAAGAAAATCTACTAGTTATTTCTGTTTGTATTTTATAAGACCTTTCTCAAATTTATACAACCATTTCCAACACTCGTTGTTCCTAGGTGTAGGGTGGGGTGGGATGGGATGGGAGTGCTTCTCTCAAAAGTAGAGTAACGCACTATTGTAATTTTTATGATATAACTTTAAGGTTACCGCGCAACGGCGTTCAACAGGAAGCCGGAAGTCGGGGTCCTTCACGAGCAACATGGAGGACGCGTTAGCAAACAGCGAGCTGCAAAGTCTTCGGAATCGTTTCAGAAAAGATGCAGAGTTTGTTTTGCGCGGGGTTTCTGAAAATGACAATGGAGAGAAGAGTAAGTGTGAGGCTATTATATGTTGGTTGGAAAACCCTCCGTATCAACACAGAAATTAATATTGATCCAAATACAAATAAATAACACGGACTGCTAAGCAGCTAAATGTTTACTAACAGTTAAATTCCAGCTACGAAGCGAGATTACTGGCGTATCGGGGTAACTTTTCGGATTTAAGGTACCACAGTTTAAATGGACTTCTTATTCGTTCACTTACATTTTGACCAGACTACCTTAAATCCGCCAAGTTACCCCGAAAAGCCAGTAACCCCGCTTCGTAGGACAGGCCACTGGTGTCTGGTTAGAGGAAATTCGAGTAAGTTTAGGTATGTATCTAATTTGTTTTTTCCCTGCCCAACTGGCTTGCAATACAAATTCATAGCCAGTTCTGATGAAGTACCTTGCTATGGTGATTTGTCGCTTTTCGGTGGCCTAATTACCATGCTGCAGTTGTGTTCACGTCACTATAACAGTCATTTTATTACAAAGCAATTGCAAATACTAATCATTTGCAGCGTTATTAACTAATTTAACTAGTATCTTTAATCTCCAGCGTGCAAGACCTGATTTTTTGGTTCAGATGTCACTTTGAATAACCAATTGTAATCTAGCCTTACTATGCAGAGAAAATTAACTAATTTAGGGTTCCTGGTCCCATTTTGATTCAGTGTAAAAATGATTTACGATGGGCTGAAGCCACCTGCTTTTCAGTAAGCTTGCACCATGGAATGCTGCTGTCCGTGCCAGTTAAGAGAGCCTTCCTAGGTGGCTTTCCAAGCAGATGTTTTTGGGGCTTGAGGCCTGGACACGGGTTCCTTCATCTGTGTGCTTCACAAGCGACTTGTTGGAAAACCGTGGGTAGCTTTTGGTGGTAGAAAAGATGCAGCATCGTGGTATGCAGGTGGTCATTTGGGATGAATTTGAGTCCCTTCGCCCTGACTTCCGTGTGCTGACATTAGGCATTCTCAGTCTCCAAGGCTCCTCCTTGCCCTACAGGAATCATAAGTTACTTTGAGTACTTTATGCAGCCGCCCTTTCTCCAGATTGACATCACCTTGGAGATCTTCCCCCAGTACTCTTCCAGTATCTAGCCATATATGGTCGTATTACATTGCATACAACAAAGTTGTATTACATTGCAAATATTCATGTTTGTCTTCAGTTGATGTCAGTCACAGTTTGTGGCTCTAATATAATCGGAACGCCCAGAATTAAGTTTCTAGTCACAGAGTAAAGTGGCTGCAAAGCTCCAACAATACATTCATTGCATGCTATAATAAAAAGCTATTAGACATGTTTGTTTCCTTGAATGGTTTCTTATATATACAAGTGTTAAGTTGGTACCGGCAAGTTAGTGTGTAAGGCTATTAAATGGCTCTCTGTTGGTGTAGATAGTGTTTAGTTGTTCTTTGAGGGCAGAATTGGGCATAGTGCCATACTGCTGATTGTTCTGCCTGGCCTGCGTTGCCCTGACCATCTAATGGTTCTGTCGCATGTTGGCACTTTGCCGGCCTGCAGCTGTTTTTCAATAGGCCCATCGTTGGTTGTCACAGGATACACTGAATTTTGTGACTGCTTCCTGGAATAGGTTTTGAGGGTGTGGCTGGAACGCATCACTGTTTCCTGTTAACGGAAGATGGCACAGAAGATGAAGTTTGTCTTGTCGGCCTTTTCGAAGAAGCTGACTGACACTCGGTGTCCTGAGTCCTGTAGCTACTGCTGATATGACAAGTGGAGCCTGAGCAGTGCCGGGAATTCTGTTCTCACGCCATGTTTGGATTGGCTTTCCCTGGTGCCCCCAAGCTCAGCGAGCCTCACCTTGTTTCCGGAACCCTCCGCTGCCGTCTCCACTTTAACGCACGCAAATAACGGTCGATCTGATGCCTCCACGCAAAGTTAAACCCATATATTTAATGCGCTGTTTTTCAAACTGGCCCTTGGGGGCTGTGCTCCCAGTAGGGAGCTAAGAGGGTGAGAAAACGTGGGCTGTCTGGAGGTCCCCCCTCCCTTTACACTTTTTGGGATGCAAGCAGTCAGGCTGTGTTATTCCTTGGTGATCAGTAGTTCATTGATTGGCTGATACCAGAAGTGAATGGAGTTTGAGGGAGGTGACATGCTGTTCTGTTTATTACCCATGAGCGATGGCCAAACGTAAGAGCAAAAGTGTGCTGTGTCTTTCAGGTGCGGAGGACAAAGATGCAAAACCTCTCCCACGCTTTAACCGTCACTCCATCTTCTGGATTGTGGCCTCCATCGGGCTGACTTACTACACTGATTTCTTCTCTGTCCTTATGAAAGACGAGAGCATTAAAAGGTAATATTCTTGCATCACGCTTCATAAACACCTGTCTTGAAAGCTTGAGAAGGCATAATGATAATGAAGCAAGGTTGTGAACTTCCTCCTTCATTGCATTGTCATGGGAGAAACAGTGTTGCCCTTTTAAGAAGTTGTCAGTGTCGTCATGCTCTTCTTGGAGACGAGTTCTAAGGAATAAATAGTTATGGCTACCATTTCTGTGCTGGGTAATTAAGCAGGGTAATGTGCCCATCAAACTCAGTTCATTAAGTTCAGTGGGTAGTAGGTCATATTTTTATGGTAATTGTGAGTCAGTCTTCTTGATTCATGTTTTTTTTTCCCCCCCACAAGTCTTGTCTCAGTATCTGACCTTTGTTCTATGTTCGGCATGCAGGGAAAAAGCAAATCTTCCCATAAATGATTCAGTTTGTTTCAAAATAGGTGCCTGTCTGAGTTTTGCTAACGCCCCACACCTTTGTAGATCTGGTCCCGTTTTGGCCTTACTGGACAGTCCGATCATCCCTCCGTTAATTAACCTACCTGCAAAGTGCTGCTGTGTCATAGAGCCCATGTATGCGCTGTCACAGCGGAATCCCACGGATGGTGCCGCATGGTGGAGGCAGAGTCTGTCTCCCCTATTGTTTTTGCATGTTCTTATCATTAATCATTCATCCCTGAAAGGGGAGATTCATTTTATTACGACATCAGTCTGCACCACCTCCATGCCCACTGTGTGGCCACTTTGTCCACCCACCTGCCCGTCTCTATCCATCTCCGCCAGCTGGTGGTTCACTGTGGGTGTGGTCCTGCTGGGAGTGAGCCTGGCGATGGCGCTGTTCAGCATCGTCTACCTCGACTGGTTCCGGGGGGTCCGGCAGTATGACGTCCAGTACCCAGCCATTGCACCTGTGACCACTGCCGCATTCATCGCCTCCTCTTGCAGGTGAGCTCACCCTAGGGGGCAGGCCAGCATGTAGATGAACCACTGGGGAAGGTGGGGGTGTTTTTGGAGGCATCAGAAGAAGGTGTGAGCATTAAGTATAATTTAAGAATACATCTATTGAATAGGCCCTTAACTTTTGCTAATTCCAGTCTTAGTTTTAAAAATTTAGTATTAATCACTTAGCGGATGGCCCATGTGATTTTTTTTTTTGGACCCATAAATTAATGCTACTGTCTCGTCTCCCTCAGCTTTAATATAGCATTATGGCCCGTGTGGTCAATCTGCACTCCAGTTATCCTCTTCACCCAGTTCATGGGAATTGTGATGTTCATCTCTCTACTTGGCTGAGATATGAAGGTAAGGACGCTCTTTCTTGTAGGATATGGTGATGTGAACCATTCTGTTGGTTCAGAAGTAAACCGATCCAGGAACCTAAGCAAAAGCAATAAAGAATAACATACATGCCACAAAAACACAACACACCGTGAATGCACTGTGAACTGCTGGAGCATGAGCGGCATTTCTGAAGCCGAGCGTGCATGCAGCTGTGTAGTGACGGTGGTGTCAATAGGTGAAGGGAGATCTTTTTAACTCTTCATCCAGATGTCTTTCCGTTTCCAGGCCATTCCAGTTGCACACTGATGTGTCCATTTAGGTTCTCTGGTTCTGGAGTTTATAGTAGCCTACGTAATTTCCTTTTTTTTAAATTAAGTAACAGCATATATCATATACCAGGGTCAGGGAAGGTTTGATAGTATGAAAAAATAGATGCAATGTCAATTTTAATGAGAGTTAAAAAAAAAAAAGGTTTGATGACCACTGTTCCAGAAGGGCCTGTACCTTGTTCATATGTCGAATACATACTGTGCATAAAACACTGTAATTACCGTTGCATGAAAAGGCAGCAGTAGCCCTTGTAAGAAACTAGGTCACTGTTTTGTTTAAATAAAGTGTAATTATTTCTCTTGTCCTTCTGTTACGTAGGGCTCTTCTGAAGAAGCACATACCACTGAACTTGAGATCAACTTGAAAATTGTTTATACAATGTCAAAATGTATATCTTCTGTATTGGTTTAACCTGCCGCACTTATTTTGTATTTTAGTATAGATTTCTGGGGCAGGCATCTGTTGTGGACAGCTACTTATTTCCAGCGCTTCCATGAAAGACAGGCTTGCTGTAGGCAGCAGTGCTGCAAGTTCATCTTTTTGTGTTTTTGCTGCTTTTTCTAGTACAATATGAATGCCCTAACATCACTGCAATAACGTTCAACGCAACATTTCCATAAGAATAACGTCCAGCACGTTTCTCAGAATTGGGTGTAGCCTGCTGCACATGAATAGGAGATTACCTAATGTCCTGCAAGCAATATTGTTTGTTTGTAGGTGTTGTCATTCAATGGAAGGTATCATAGTTCTGGAAAGGGCTCCAGGATTGCCATGACAAAATCATAATGAAAAAATCATGCTCCACATTTTGTAGTAGCCGGCTTGTGGACGTTTAACCTTCAATGGTTCCTTGGGGAGCTTTCTGCACCCCTTGGGGAGCTTTCTGCACCCCCTGGCCTTTTCCATGGCTACTACCATGTTGATATTAAAATGACAGCAGTTATCCTCTAGGTCATGCATTAAATGATAGAAAGTGTTTCCGTCATTTATCGCTGGCATATTTTCTTCAGTGGCGCAATATGCACCCCCCCAAAAAAACTTAATTTATGACCGATGTCTGTGGAGATTCTCAGTTATCCAGGTCATGGTTTTCCTAAAAAAAGGGTTATGCAATAGCAACTGGACACTTCTCAGAAGATGTTTCACACTCCATCCAGAATGCTTCCTCTATTCTGACTGCCTGGTTGCAGGTGGGTGATAGATTACGTCTAAGGCCACCTCCTCTGTTCAAGGACGGTCATTCATTTGCACCAGTTCTCCTCCCGATCCACCTACAATGCAATTCTTTCAACTTTGCCCAGATGCTTCCACAGTCGCTCGCGCTCGGCCGCAGGTAGAACACATGAAAGCCAGAGGGAACAACAGCAACCCACAGGTGACCATCAACTGCTAACGACTCGAGGATTCCACAGGGTTCATCAATCTGCTGTGCTAACCAGTCAGTCAGAGTAGCGATAGCACTCTGGATTGAGTGCGAAACGTCTTCTATGAAAAACAAAGTCCAGTTGCTGTTACATAACACATTTTTAGGGTTAATTTATGAAGTTGATATTATCAACAAATTCAGTTAATTAATGCTAATTGCTACTATAATTTTTTTATTACATTTTAGAACATTTTACGAAATTAGTTTGTCTTTTTAAAAAAAAAAAGTCAGCCAATTTGTTTTGTTTACATTTCAACTGTTAGAAAATAACACCATGGCTAGGTATTGCACAGCTGAAGCCCTTCGACAGATTCTGCAAGAGGATACAGACGGAATGTGCATTATATGACCCGTCCCCTCCCCGGCGCCCCCCCCCCCCGGCCGGCACCCCGGTGTGCCCAGGGCCCGGCGGGTGGGGGGCCTGCATCATGCAGTTAACTGATAAATGTATCTTAACTTTAGTTTATTGAATTTCAGCTTGATACCATTGAATTATATATGCCAACGAATAGGGGAGCAACTGGAACCCCAAGGAGCTGGAAGGTAACTTTCTAACAGGGACCCATTGAGGGTTAAGCAACTTCATGCTAATTAAGACACTGATAATGTTGATTCATTACAGTGCTTGGTGTAACATGATGGCAGGTTACTATAACAACCCCAGGAGTAAACGCTAAACATGTGTGATTTGCTACTAAGCTCTCCACCATTACTCATACTGTATCTCAAGACGGGTTTCTGTATGGTGATTTTTCAGCTATTCCACTGCGTCACCTAGATGAATAGCCTGTACAAATGAGAAAGTCACACGTTATGTGACCTTAGTGACAAACTCGCCATTTTACCCAGCCTGCAGGACAGTTACATTTTAACCTTGGACAACACGTTCACTTGATCTTAATTGCTGAATTGAATAACTTTTTGTATAATCTATGATCGTTTTCACGTATACAGTGGCAATTGGAACTGCTCATTTTCTCTGTTTAGTTACATTCATAGCTTTGCATCTGCTTATAAATCTAGGGCTCAGGTGTACAGTTTATTTTTGGCACAGATTTTTGTATAGTATGAGATGACTCATGAGTAAAGCTTTTCACACTAACTTTAGTTATTTTCTATCTTGAGAGAAATTGAATTGTATATTACAGATTGGCATACTTATGCAGTAGTAATCCTTTAAAAAAAACTAATATTTATATATCCCTGCATGCAGACATCTGTATTTTATAAATATCCTGTGCATAGCCAATTTTTCACATTTGCATTTCAGGATATTTTCTTCGCTCTAAATATATCTTGTACTTGTACTGTGCCGGTCACCACAAACAATTTCCTTCGGGATTAATAAAGTTTTCTGATTCTGATTGTTAAAATTTATCTTCATACATTACTCAGACCTTTTTGTGTAAAATTTTCATGTCATATAGATGCAATTGAAAATAAAACTTTATAAATAATGAACCTGTAGTTTACAAGAAGTAATGATTTAATGCATAAAATGCTGTCTTTGCATTGCTGTTTTATCAATAAAAGACACCAATAAAGTGTTTTTTTGGGTGCAGGTCATCTGGTTTAAGAAGACTGCAGAAATGTTAGTCAATATCCTGTATACCACTTAAACAATATTCTGGTTTGACCAATCCGGAAGTATTGATACAACACGTTTAGTTGGATAATTATTAAATTGAACTGGTCCTTGCCCACCAAAAACTGCCAGCTATCTGGGACAGGTTTTCAAGCCAGGGTCCCTAGATTAATTGCATGTTACCCCCTCCCATCTCAAAATTGAATCTGAATTAATGATGTGACAAGGATTTCAAAGTCTGGGATTTGTTTTTTTTTTAAAAAAGGTAGGTGTACTATCAACTCCCTTCCTCGGGAAACACTTTTTTTAAATTCATGCGACAGATTTTACTAAAACAATTCATCTGAAACTACTGGTTATTACACATGTACGAGCTTGGGCTGGAATCAATAGACTGAGTTTAGGTTGTTCATTTCGTTCCCATTTTCCCGGAGGTGAAAGAGAATGGGATCTATTGAGAAGGTGTACCGGCATCAGTTTCACTAAATTACACTGCAGTCTGTAATTTGCCACACGTTGGCATTGCAACCGACGGCAAGTTTAAAACCATACATATAAAAACGAAAAAAATAAGTATACTATTTTTATTTTGTCCGGTAGTTCCTCGATCCATTTTTCCACAGTTTCCACAAACCCGTACGTTTTGGTTCATTTTATTACGATACACAGAACTGTAGTGAAATCACTATTATTCGCTTAATAATAGAACAACAATAAAATAATAGAATGGTACAATTGCATATAAATTAAATAAAATTAAAATAATGATTCTCTCTTGCATTTCCCGCATTTCGGTCGCTTATTTGTATGTGTCATTTAAAAAGCAGCGTATTTAGATTTGGAAATAAGAGCCTGGTTGTCAATATTCGATGGTGTGTTTACAAAGGTAAACAGCTTATGATGAAGGCATCAACGGGCCGGATAATTGCACGGATAGCAGCCTGATTGGGTCTTTCTGAAAGGCGTACGCCAGAGGGGCTGAGCGTTACTTGCAGATCAAGCAGTCGTTTATTGAGGTTTGCACACTAATCTATACATGAAGTGCATCATGGACATGGATGGCATGTTTTAAATGCGTGACAGCGTGCATCTGTGTGCACCGATTTATCAGCTTGACATTTAGTTTTTCACCTCATCAGGGAAAAAACTTTTTTTTAAAAGATTAAGGCAAGAGCTCATTTTATCCATCGATTTCAGGAAAACCTATAGCGGCTCCAGTGATGCGAACTGGGACAGAGGACAACTGAAACCCTATCTATACAGCCTAATCTCCGTGACTCAGCAAGGAGGTATAAAGGCACGGGCTATGAAGTAATTTTAGTTCATTGTTACACGAAAACAACAGGACATTTGTATCAGCATCAGTCTGGACCTTTTTATTGAGATCGGAACGGGAAGAAAAAGAAAAAAGAAAAAAACGAACATTTCCTTCTGACCTGGGACTTATATAGCCTGATATGAAGGTGCCGCAGTTTTTATTTTCCTCAGTTATGCTCTAAAGAGTGACTTAAAGTAGTTTTTACTTGGATTTTACTGGGGAATGGTATACAGAGCACAACGGTATGGATATTACCTCCCTGAACAAGTACACATCTCGTCCCGCTGTTCGCCCTCCAGCCAAAGTTAAAGATGTGTTTGTTATGGGCTGGGGTGATTACCCGGAGAGGACCTCCAGGCTTCTCAGCGCCCAGTATGGCGTCAATCTGTTCATGATGGGGTCCTCCTTGATGCTAGCCTTCTCACGTGAGGGCACCCCTATCCATGAGGAGCACGTCATGGTCTTCATGTCGGGTGTCATGATCATCCAGCTGCTCTGGATGTTTTGGTATGCCATGAAAAGGGTTACAATCCAGAGAGGCGTCCGGCAAGATATCGATGTGCACGCCGGCCCATGGTACATAAGAGGTACGATCACGCCCAGGAACCTCATAAAATCATGTGTAAAATGTGTGGCTCATTGAGAATAACGCTGACGGGACACATTAAAATACAAGCGATGTACACTGCATTTCAGATAAGAAAACCGTACTTTTATACCTTGTGGCAAAAATTTGCCGAGTCGCTATAAAGGTCAACAAAAAAGAGATGACATACTCTACTTAAATCATAGACTTATACTCCGCAATGAATTTCTTGCAATTTCTCTATTTACCTATTGACCTGCTATTCAATTTGAATTGTTTCATTTATAAACTTGAATAGTGGAAATCTTGCTTGTTGATTCACTTGCTCACCTATGAGCACGGTCAAAAGTTAAGCGACTCGCTTTAGCAGAAATGTTCGTTGTGATTTAAAACGAGCTAAAAATAAAGGGGAAAAAGTGTGTCTTTTTGTCGTTCCCCCCAGCCGGTTTAACAGTTCTGGCGCTGCTTTCCTTTTGCTTGGATATTTTGCGAGTCGGTTACTACATCGGCCACAGAGTTTGCCTTGACACCCGATTTGGGCTCTTCGCCTTCGTTCATTTTTTTCACACAGCTTCACAGGTAAGCATCAAAGTCTGCAGTGCCTTTCCATATGTCAGTAATCTGTGCCTTTAAGATCGTTAAAGGGTGGTTTCCATTGGGAACATACATACATGCTTTGTTTAGTGTGATCAAACAGTTGCATGACCTATAATAAGCTTCTGATTGTATGACTGCTTTGAAATATAAAACAGGCTTAAATTCGCCTGTCACCTGTCAATACCTGGGTGAGATGCATCGCTTATATCCCAATATCCGGACATTAAATCTCTGTCTATATAACATCTCAAAATTGACTAGGCAAGAATGTATGAAGGGATATCACTTTGAAATGTATTTGCACTTTTCATGTTTTGAAGTTGATCTTGTTTTAGATCTATTTCCTTTGGTTTCACGTATGTGATGTCGTCATGGGCTTAGAGACTTTCGAAAGGTATGAAAATATCTTCAGAAATAAGCTATGATCTTTGATAAGATCCATGTTTCCAGCTGATGTGCGCAATAAGTTAGAATAACTAACACAACAGACGTTTAGTATAAGTATTTTACTTATGCCATATAAAGATCATTCTTCATATTTATTTTAATAGCTTTTTGCAGGCTATGAATGATTTATGAATCTTGTCTTTCCATTGGTCACTGATCTTTATAAAGCTGACAGGCGTCATGTGTGCTTGTGTGGTTGGCTAATCCTGTCATGTTGTGTATTGACGTTCCTCAGGTTTGGCGTGATGCATGCCATCTTCACCAACCTAATTGTTTGGGGCAATGGCGTTATGGTAGAGTCTGACCACTACCTGGACTTAGCACTGGCTTTCGTCAACTTCACTGTAGGTAAGGCACTATCTTTCCCAGAGCCGGATCTAGTAGATGAGTTTGCTTTACAATTGGCCCAGCTGTGTGTGTGTGTGTGTGCAGGGAGCAGAGCATGTGGACAAGCGTGTGCTGTGTAGGTGTGTGGGAGTTTGTCTGGGCCTACGTGTGTGAATGGTGAAGGGGTTGGGGGTGCCGTGATAATTTGCAAGCGGGGGCCCCTCTTGGGTTTCACACAATACAATTGTTGGCTTCCAGTGACTCCATCAAGGCAAATTTGTCTTAGAGGTCCCCAGCTATGGGGGGGGGGGGGGGGGGGTTGAG
>JABFDZ020000016.1:19455659-19467253 GCA_019775955.2 Pollimyrus isidori
CAGTTTTTAGCAAATTACCTTTTTTAAGATGCATCAAATAAAGATTTAAGGCATTCATAATTTATATATAAAAGCAAAAAAAAAACTTAATTATATTTTGATTTACAATCAGAATGCATTTCTTTATATAAACATTGTTTATTGTGGAATGAACATATTTTCATCCAAAGTTTTAGCACTAAAAACGACTCTCTTTGGGTCCCGCTCTCTACATTCTGTAACTTGCTTCACAGGGGCTGAAAGTTACATTGTCTGAAAATAGTTTACAGTGAAGGATATGAGGATATAAATATGTTTAACAGAAATTGTTTAACTAACATTAACATACAGGTTCTGATATCGTTCCTTGTTTCAAAGTTGTTGTTTGAGGCGGCAGTAAAATTACACCGGCTAAACCACGTTTAAAACACCGCGCATGCGCAAATCAACCTAATAAAGGCGCTTTGATGAAAATGAAAAAAATCACTGTGGTTCCCTGATGATTATAAAAAAGTAAAAAAAAAAAAAAAAATTCACCCATAAACAAAGATTAGACAGCTTATCAAATTAATATTTTTTAATCAATGGAATGAGAAAAAACACGTTAAACAAACGACAGCTGTAGTTTACTTTTTTTAGTGAGTACACACGCCTCCAATCTAGCGGCTTTCCTCTATCGCGGTTTTTTGTATATCCATTAAAAAGTTGATCGAGACAGTGAAAATGATACATCGCTGCGCATCGGAAGCGTCTTTGCTCTTCGTAATTAAATGTACAACAATAATAATAATATGATATTTGTAACATCTAATATGTGTTATTTTCCCTAATTTTGTCTAATATATTGGGTGATACGAGTGCAATTGCCATGACAGGCCTGTACGATCCTCTTGTGTGCCACGCCCCCTTATTAACCACGTGTGCAACCCCGATTGTGACCAGCTGTTTTTTTTTTCAGTTTGATTCGTCCGGTGTATTTAAGTCCACGTCAGAGGCTGTAACCCCAGGCCTGTCAATGATGTTTTGATGTTACGTGTTCCTGCGTCCTGCATTTGGAGTGATTCCAAATAAACCCTTCGATCCTGTTTCCGTATCCAGAAATCATAACAGTTATGGTGCAAAAAGGGTGTAGTTTTATGTCTAAAGGGCCGTATTTAGTTAAAACCGTATTTAGCAGGTCATAAACAGGTCTTCGACTTCTATGCTCTAACTACGAAAATGTTCAATTTATAAATAAAGATTCCTACTTCGCGGAAATTCACTTATCGCAGTATAGAGTCTGGAGCTGATTAACCGCGATAAACGAGGGCCGACTATACTTTGTTTTCTGGTTGATATCCATTCACAGAACTATGATTAAAGAAACTAAATGAGTTTTTTTTTTAGTTGACTACATCTGCATATTTGAATACATTTATTTTATTGTTTGGCATGAATAAATGGATCTTGGCTTTGTATATATGCATGTGTATAATCAGTAGAGATGAAATAGTTGACACGGTGTTTTGATTTTTCTCTTACCAGATGCCCATGCACCTGAATGTAACTGCAGTAGTGGCATCTGCGTTGCATACACTAAAAGTGTCTACTATCTGTACCCGTTCAACGTCGAATACCACGTAATAGTATCCGCTATACTTTTTTGCATGTGGATGAACATCGGCCAGGTCCTTGAACACCAGACCCCTCGAGGAACAACCAAAATCAGGGCTTCGGCACTGATCCTAGGCCCATTTCTGGGCGTCCTTGCTCTTTTCAGCACCATCGCCGTCTTGGTGATTTACCTCTCCAAGATGGGTGGAGGCACGGAAACGCGAGATTGGGCCATCTCGATGTTTTACATCTACGGCATTGTCATGCTCTTTTCCATGAACGTAGCGGCAATAGTGGGCCTCCTGTTCTACAGGATGGACCATACAGAATTGGACGACTTACAGATCACCCCAAGGGGGTTGGATGCACAGCTACTTTTTGCCACGTCCATGGGAGCCTGGCTCTTGTCTTGGTGCAGTATTGTGGCTGTTTTGGCCAACCCAACTTACGAGAGCTACCGCTGGACTAACTTTACGTACTCCCTTCTAATGGTTCTTCAGAAGTATGTGCAGAACCTCTTCATCATCGAAGCACTCTATCGCTCTGCCGGGGATGATCCCTCTGAGCCTCCCTCGCAGGTCTTCTCAGTGACCACCCCAGATGCATCCCACAATGGAGCTGTGAATCCTGCCTTTGAAGAGCCGGAGGCAGATGCATCCCATGGTGCATCCCACGGTGCATCACACGGTGCATCCCACGATGCATCACACGGTGCATCCCACGATGCATCACACGGTGCATCCCATGGACATGATGACCACCACCCCCCCCTCCCTCCCCGAAAACCACGCCCCGATATAGGAAGGCCTTCTGCTAGTTTCCTGAAATTAAAGCAAGAGGTCCTGAAGAACGTCTCCATGTTCTTACTCCTCTGCAACGTCTCTGTAAGTTCCGGCTTCACGGCATAGTGCTCTACAGCCATGTCAGCTTAACTGCACTGATGAAATGTCCTCTCTCCGATTTCACACAGAACCTTCTAATCTTCCAAATCTTTGAGACCGAATCATATTTCCACAGCAGCTTCCTTCTAGACTGTTTCAGGATGTTTGCGAATGAATTGTTTGGCGTCTGCATTTGCATAAATGCTAATTGTGTTCTCCTGTCTTTCCCCTGTGGTCTCTGTAGCTGTGGATAATGCCAGCATTTGGCTGCCGACCCCAGTATGATAATGAGCTGGAGCAAGAGACCTTTGGCTTTGAGTTGTGGACCACTTTGGTGAACATTGCCATGCCTGTGAACCTCTTCTACCGCATGCACTCTGTCGGGGCCCTCTTTGATGTCTATATTAGGGTGTGAAGCATGGAAACAGGAGATCTCCTGCTGCAGCATGTCCTGTCAAGAATCAAGGTATTCTACACGCCATGCTTCTGTCTCAGACCCCAGTATAGGATGCAGAACACCGTGTAGGGTGCAAGGAAAGGTGCGTCGGTCACAAGCGCACATCACATTTGGTGCTCTCTTTTCTGCACGAGTCGCTGAAACACCACCAAAAATATAACAAAAAATGATAGATGGGACTGTAACGTTATATACTTGAATTTCTTTTCACTCAGTCACCTTTGTTTCTCATTTTAATAAGTGATGTTTTGCATGATATACCAATTATGTCGATTTTTTTTTTTTTTTTTTTTTTTTTGCTGTTTTAACGCACAGTGCCTTTCACATATGGACGACAATGAGAAACAAAAAAACAATGATGGGATCTATGTTTAACAAGATATTTTTAAAATAGCGTGAGTTCCAAATATTGGAGAGAAATCCAATATTAGTTTTGTTGCGATGGCGATGCAATTTAATCGTCGTGGTTGCTTTAAATTTTATGTACTGTCATAGAACATTTAGGAAGCATGTATGACAGCTTCATAATCATGATACCTAAATTACCAACTCGCACTGACAAAGGCTTTGAGTGAGACCTAAAAAGGAATATATGTATATTGTGTATAGTATAAATTAACAGTAAATCATATCTAAATAAAAGAGTATCGTAACTTAACTGAACTAAACCATTGTTTTTACAAAGTCCCTTATGGTCAATATTGACTAAACCGAAAATGAGTCACTTGTCAATTTTTTGTGAACTTGTAATTCTGTGCTGATGAAGATGTTTTGGGAAGTACACTTATTGCAAATTTTACCTGTAATGTTAATGCTAGCATAGTACTGCCGTCATCATTTTTTATGTAATAATGGTGAGGATGTTTCGAACATAGCGACTTAGAACTCAATACGTAAACCTGTGGGACACTTGAAGCCTGTGGCCGACCAATGAGATGTGTACTCTTGTTACATACATGTTGTCTTTGATAAGAATCATTTTGCCTGTTTATTTTTTACATAGTGTTTTATGGTCATGTCGTTATTTTCTGTTAGAATGTCATTGAACAGTTGGTTTGTGCTCCGCTGCTTCTGAAGAGATGAGTTTCATCCACTGGCAGTCCAGCCTTTGCGTACCATATCTCTCATTGTAGTCATGCGTCTTCCTTTAATCACTAAAGGGTTAAAGGAACGGTGGGTGGGAATTTTGGGGTTTTATCTAACCACAGCATCCTGGAGAAGAATAGCTTGGTCAAGCTGAAATCTCATAGTTTAGAGGGGGCTGAGGGATTGAGCTTTATTCCACACCTGCCACCAAAGATCATGGTCCTCTAGTTCATTTTAAACCCCGCTTGGCCTCATAGGATATGGCAGCTGACAGTCTTTTAGGCGGACGTTTGGGATCTCGCCTGTGGGGAACACCTTGTTGCCCCATTTTCCTAGAGCAAGGCAGCCTCACGTCTAAGCCCACTTTGTCAGCTTTAGCTGTGAGCCCCCGTCAGACCAGAGAACCAGCAGAACTCATGTTTCCAGAGCCCACTGTGGACATTCCCATGGCCAGATTTCCACTACAGATAGTTATATCCCATCTCCTTCAGGTGCCTGTGAAGCTCCACATGCATCGCCAGCTTGGGCCGGGGAGATGTTCCGTTGATTTTGCAATGAAATTATGAATATTGGTGTTGCTACTGCTTTATTTGGTTCATCAAGGTTTTGAAAAAATATATTACAATCCTAATCTGGTGGTATTATCCTTGTGAGACTTTATGTTTTTAATATTAGCCTTCTCTCACTGCAATGGTTTTATTTTTCTCAATTTCTGTTTTACTGATTATTCACTTATTTTACTTCTCTGACAAGTAATTTGACAGTCCAGTGGTATATTGGACGTTTGAATAAAACATTTGATTTCGAGATTTGTCATATTGGTTGTACATGAATCCTGTGTTTGAACTCATTCAAATTTTAGGGGCATTTGGGTTTCTGATTAACTCCTGGCTCATTTCACATAATTCACAGAGCACTGTACCCACTCCACACTAGTTTAACCCTCCTGGTACTGTCTCTTTCACAGTATTATATCCCAGACACAGCTGCACAGAAATAATAATAATTCTATTCAATCTTGAATGTTATATGAATGTTACGTCTCGGTCTAGGGACGGGGCGTGAACAGCAATAAAGATCGGGAAAATGGGAACAGGGAATCGGGAGGTAAGTGAAACAAAGAAAAGTGAAGTAAAAGACAAACGCTATCCTAACCCTTACTAATCACAAAACAGGGACAAGAACGCCGTACACGCAGAAAAAAACAAATGGCAGTCACTCCCTACAACCCTTACACCCATACACACACAAATATATACATATACAGTGACAACCAAATCCAATCAGAAATCCTAAGAATAGTCAATAATCAGGCAATAGTCAAAACACGGGTAAACAAATCCAAGCCGAGTAACCAAAACCAAATCGAAAACCTAAAGCGCGAAAGTCGAAAGCCAAAAACGGGTTGTAACAGTAAATCCAGAAATACAACGAGGAAAAGGCAAAGAAAGACACAAATCACGAGCAAAGCTGGGAGATGGGGTGTGCAGGCGTCTTTTATAATCCGGGGCTGGAGAGGTGGGAAACGGGAACGAGGCGATGATAACCAGTCCATCCAGTTTTGGCACGGCTTTTGTGGTGAAATGGAAAATGCGGAACCGGAGTAAGCAGTTGGACGGAATGGGATCTGAAGAAGAGAAGGAATGGACACACACACCCACCCACACACACGGACGTAACATGAATGGGAAGCCTCTGTGCTTTATGCTATGTGTTTGAGGGAAAGTTGCTTTATTCATCAATGAAAAACATTTATCTTCTATATTTGCAATGATATGCATTGAGCCTAGAAATGCCTATTGAACATACCTTAGACCATGCTCAAATATCAAATGTCATAATTTCTCTTTACCTCCTTCAGTAAAGGCACATTATATGCCCTCATAATCAATACCAAGTGTAAGAACCTGAGAATTTCATGCAATTAAAAGCAGACCTGAACAGTTGTCTTGTTTCTCGCAGATGATTGTTTTCGCCACTAGGTGGGGACATGGATTTGTGCTCTTCTTTATGAGCTTTGCTATTTGGAAGGCCTGTAAAAACACCTTCCAGATGTGGGGGCACTACTGTGCAAGTTATTTCAGCCAGATACTCTGGTGTTTAGTAAAGCACAAGTGTTAGAAACTTACAGTACATTTCACAGTATTATATCCCATCACAAGCACATCACCGTGACCTTGAAATGCATTGGCAGAACATTCAAGATCATGCTCAGTTGCAAGACTCTCATGAAGTTTACATAGTACATTTTAATACATACACAGTAGTATTCATTAAAATGTATAGCATTAGAATGGTCATGTGGTGGCACAGTGGTAAAAACCATTGATTCCTAGCTCTAGGACTGGGGTTCAAGTCAATGCCCTGGCTCAGTATGTGGGGGGTTTGCATGTTCTCCCTGTGTCTTTGGGGGAGGGGTATCTTAGGATACTCCAGTTCCTCTACAGTCCAAAAAAATGCTTGAGCGTTCGGTGCTGTCTTGGCATTCCATCCTTGGTTATTCCATGCCTTGCTTGGAGAGTACATTGAGATTTCTGGAATGATTGTACAACAATCCTCCATCTTGACCCCCCACACACCAAAGTATATTATCTTAAAGATGTATCAATGACCGGTATGTGTTCCTATGCCAGAAAGTAGTCCTGTTTGTTTAATAGGTGGAATCAGCCTTTGAACTCCAGATATGCCATTTTCCATTGGTGTCTTTTTTAAGGCCTTAGGTTAAGGCAACTCATTCCTTTGTCCCAGGAGGGCACTCACGGAATTTGCTCACCTCTTTCACAGTCTTCCCCCTCTGCTGCAACGTGCTTATCGTGTATCTATAATCCGTTTGATTCCAATCGTGTCAACACATGACACCTTCATGGTTTGTTAAAATCGTGCAAGATTTACAGTGTTCATCGTTTAATTTCACTTATCGAGTCTCGTTAAGCTTCTGAACATCGCTTATCATCAATAGTCAAAACAGCCTGACAAAAGCATCAGTTTTTTCGCCTTCCCCAGAAATGTATTTTTTAGTACAAGCATATGTTACATATTGGTAAGATTTGGGTACTCTTAATGTGAGCATACGTTCATCCCAAAGGGTATTCAGTACCTATCTTATAATAATAATTATTATTAGCTATTGAATAAGTGCGATTCCTGCAGATTGTTTAATATTACTCAACATGTATAAATATATATAAAAATACTACTATATTAATTTACATGTTTATTTTTGCAGTTGATTCATAGGCGAACTGCTCACGGAATGAAATGACTCATATAGACCTGCCATTATTTAAAACGAACCACGTGGTTCAGCACCAGTGACAGCGCCTCCCATATAAAACAGCGTGACACAAGCGTATTGTAAGTATTGTACATATTATCAAGGAAGACTGAGTCCAGGATTGGACGACGCCTATTAATTAAATTACCCCTAGTTCAACCGAGTTGTTCGACGTAAGTTGATAAATCATAAATTGGTCCCAGAATTTACGAAAGCATGTGCTAAAAATATTAATATGTTGCACATTCGTCAGCATGTATAATATATAATTCCATATAATTCCTTCTAACAAACGAAAGCATGATTTAAATATGTTGCGTTTTAAAAAAATAAAAGGCACTACAATACACTGCCCCGAAGAACTCTGTATACATTATGCATATCATAGTATGCTATAAAATATTCAATTTAGAAATATTTGACTTGTATTACTTGTTTTATCTGATTTTAATGTTAAGTCTAGGTGCGCATCCTGATGCAAGGTGCGGGAGGGGAATTTAAACGCTCCAGACCCCCCCCCCCCTTCCGTTGTCTCAAAAATAGCTCACTTGGACAGTTACATAGCTGATGTCCTGCGTTATACCGGCAATGCTGTGCACAGGACAGGCAAAGCATCGCCATGCGCTCTTCCCTGACAAGGTGCCTTCATTTCTTTGGCGTGCACGCCACGCCGGCTTTGCGTTCGCCGGTAGGATTGTAGGGGAAAGGACGGTTTGCTTTTTTATGCAAAGATGCCTTTTTAGTTTCAATATGTTAGAGGATGAGAAAACGGCACTCGGTAAGTCATCCGTCCCCATTTGTTAAGCCCGCATGGGACAATGTGTCTCTTAACAAGTTGATCAGGTGCATCAGCATACGAAAGTCCGTCTGTTCCGTTTTCTTTCGGAGAAATAATGTGGAACGCGACCGAGTTGGAGGCGACATCGGATGACAAAAAACAGCTGATAATACGGACGCTGACTGGGTCTTTACTGTCCCTCCTCATCCTGTGGACGCTGCTGGGGAACATTTTGGTCTGCTCGGCGGTGATCAAGTTCAGGCACTTGCGAACTAAAGTTACCAACATTTTTATTGTCTCTCTCGCTGTGTCTGATCTGTTTGTCGCCGTGCTCGTCATGCCCTGGAAGGCTGTCGCTGAGATCGCGGGCTACTGGCCCTTCGGCAGTTTCTGCAACATCTGGGTCGCTTTTGACATTATGTGCTCCACCGCTTCTATCCTCAACCTCTGCATCATCAGTGTGGACAGGTACTGGGCCATATCAAGCCCCTTCCGATACGAGAGAAAAATGACTCAGAGAGTGGCCTTTGTCATGATAAGTGTGACATGGACGCTGTCCATTTTAATTTCATTCATACCGGTACAACTCAACTGGCATAAAGCCAAAGATGAGGTAGCCGGCACCAATTACAGTGCGTCGGTGGAGAAGGCGGAGAACTGCGACTCCAGCCTGAACAGAGAGTACGCGATTTCCTCGTCTTTGATAAGCTTTTACATCCCTGTGGCCATCATGATCGTGACTTACACCAGAATATACCGTATAGCTCAGATCCAAATCCGGAGGATTACATCTCTAGAGAGGGCAGCGGAGCACGCACAAAGTTGCAGAAGCAACAGACTCGAGTGTCAGCACCACAACACACTGAAAACATCCATCAAGAGGGAAACCAAAGTCCTAAAAACTTTGTCAGTGATAATGGGCGTATTCGTGTGCTGCTGGTTACCTTTTTTCATTTTAAACTGCATGGTGCCCTTCTGTGACAGGCCATCTGCCGACCAGAAAGCCGGTCTTCCCTGCGTAAGCGAGACGACTTTTGACGTTTTCGTGTGGTTCGGATGGACCAATTCATCCCTGAATCCAATTATTTATGCTTTCAACGCTGACTTCCGAAAAGCCTTCGCTAATCTTCTGGGTTGCCGTCATCTTTGTTCCAGCACGCCAGTCGAAACGGTGAATATAAGTAATGAACTCGTTTCTTACAATCAAGACACTTTGTTTCATAAAGAAATCGTGACTGCCTATGTGAACATGATCCCTAATGTGGTGGAGTGTATTAACAACGAGGACACTTTCGATAGGATATCCCAGTTCTCACATCATAATGAAATTGCCACGGATTCCGTGTGCGACTTGGATGACTGTGATGCAGATATTTCTCTGGACAGGATTACACCATTCACTCCCAATGGTTTACAATAATTGTGCAGGCTAATTGTCCAAAACCATTCGTGAAATGATATTGTCCAGTTATTATATTTCAAGTTGTTGTTATGACAGGCACATGGTGATGTTGTATTATTGTGATAATAGATCTACGAAAATCTCTGTGTATCTTATCCGTGGGACGGATATGTTGATGTCTGTTTAAAACATTGCTTCTTAATGGTTAAGAGTTATTGATTTATTCTAAAGTTTTAAATCAATACGCAGCATCGTAAGGTCAAGAAAACGCATCAAGTTCATTGACATTAGTGATTATAATCACTCGACATAAGTGGCCGATTCTATGTAAACAGAAGATGGCATTGAAGCAAATTCGTGTTTTCTGCAGGCAGTACATCAATTAATATAATCCTATTAGATTAATGTTGTCGATGGGTACAAAGTGTCTGTGACATCAAGTCCAGTAAATGGTGCAAGCCTTACGGAAGTCAAGCATCATAATGCCTTATTTCCTGAGAGAAAGCGTGCAATACAAGGAAAGGTATACAGTTCTGATGCATTATTATGAGGAATGCCAAATATGTAAGCGCCCTGCAAACACTGCTCTTCTGAAATATACAGACACGCGCAAATTTGGTTTTAATGAGTTTAAGCACATTTTCCCAAATGCAACTATGATAAGCCTAATGTGAAGAAAAAATATTACCATGATAACGATTGTAACTGTTATACTTGTGTTATCATTTCTTTCTTTCTTTCTTTATTTCTATTTACTTGTTTGTTTGCTTATTTTTGCCGGACTTCATCAAACAAAACTTTTATATTCATATGCAATACGAGTTTGGTTAATGCGAAACATGTAAGAAGCAGGGCTTTGGAGTTTCAGGACCGCGTTCACGAATGAGCAGGATGCGGCGTTAACATTCTGCCGGCGCTTCTGCCCGCAGCCGCCTTTTTTTCTATTGGTTTGTTTCCCTTTGTAAGGCTTCGTAAGGAATGTAACGTGGAGAAGCTACGAGGTATCTGAGATAAATTGAATCAGGACATAGAAATCTGAGCTGTTAAGGGAGGATTTATATTCTGTTGTGATCCGCACGTTTATGACGGAACTTTGGGTTTGTAATAATTACATGCTCCAACGAAGAGCGAAAGATATATTTTCATTCGTAAATTAGGATAAAGCGACCACCCGGGAGTTCTTTGTATGAATAGCCTAATAGACTATTCTCATTTTTTATAAACCTTACTCGACCACAGAACAAAGTTATTACAAGATGAGTATTAAAGAATGTACACAAAATGTATACAAATCAAATGAAAATAAGGCGCGCGCGCAGGAAACGGGTATCATTCGGTTGGATGTAAACTGTACATAACATTTTCATCTTTTTTAAGATGTACGGATGACACCTTATGAATGTAAGACGTTCGTCAGACACACCGGTTTTAAAATAAAATCATCTTGTCAAAAAGTGCTTTGTCTCAAACAACAGCAGTTCTTGCTTATATATAACATTAGCCTATATCACCGTTGTTATAAAAATCATCGACTGCGTTGACGACTGCTGAAATCAATGTGACCAATTTGGTATTTGGAGCTAAACTGGTAAGCAGGTGTAACACGATAAAAAAAATTAAGTAATTCTTTTAACATATTAATCCAATTAATACCCCCCTGCCAAAGACCTTCACCCATCCTGGAGATCTTTTTTCCATGATTGTTGTTATTGAATAATTTGTTTTTCTCTATTTCAAAACATTTAATGATAATTCTCTCCTTTCTGTCACTGCCATATACCTGTATATTTTAGCAGCCTTGGGAATTAGGATAATCCCTCTACACAGAAAGAAAAAATATATATATATATTTATATATATATGCCAGTTGGGCATATATTTTAAAGCCATATACATATATATACAGTACATATATACACTCACCTAAAGGATTATCAGGAACACCATGGTGTTTGACCCCCTTTCGCCTTCAGAACTGCCTTAATTCTACGTGGCATTGATTCAACAAAGTGCTGAAAGCATTCTTTAAAAATGTTGGCCCAAATTCATAGGATAGCATCTTGCAGTTGACGGAGATTTGTGGGATGCACATCCAGGGCACGAAGCTCCCGTTCCACCACATCCCAAAGATGCTCTATTGGGTT
>JABFDZ020000016.1:19545230-19560304 GCA_019775955.2 Pollimyrus isidori
TCAGAAAATTGCACTAAATGTTGAAAAAGTGGCACGTAAAAAAATGTGTTGTAACTTTACAAACGGCGCCCCATAGAACTTTGGTGCTGTGAGCCTCAGATGCCATCTCCATCAGCTTCCACTAGGATGGACTCCCAACAGGAATATGTGTTCCTGAGGATAAATCCCAGCTGGGTCTGCTGACCCAAACAGGTCACAGGTCACTTGACATCTATATTGGTCAATAACTGAATACATAGCCCATGTGTCACAAAGCCATAGCCTCATCCACCCGACATTACAAGGTCACTGAAACCGCTGCAGCGTTTCCGGCATGAGATCTGAGAATCGAAACATTAATTACACTGAATGTCAAAAAGGAGGTTTGTGAGTCTGTGGGCATTGAGGGCCTAATGGTTAGGGAAACGCACTTATAATTGAAAGATGAATCCCTTACCAGCAAGGCACTGTTCCCTGGGTGATGAAGTACCTGCCCCCTGCTATGTCACAGATGGGTTAAATGCAGAGGACACATTTTTTTTTTACACTAAATTTTAAATCAACATTTATGAGATTCAGATGCTCACCTCAAAATAGAAGCTGGTTCTGTGTGACGATATCACCGGAACCAGGGCCGCACACACCCAACGACCACAACCCTGCGACCAGTCACTGCTGATACTCCCAGAATCCTTCTCCACTCCGCAAACCGCGTGCAGAGTTATAGCATACACCACAAATAAAGTATTGGTCTTTAACACTCATCCACTCTTTAAATAGATACTTGTGTCCTATGTCCCCCCTGGAGACATAAGTCAAAATATTGTAATACCAATTAGCTTCTGCCCAGACGCTGCACTAACAGAGTAACAGAATTTCTGTTTTTCTCAAAGCAGGATAGCTTTTGTTTTCCTCTTCTCCTGTTAAAGGGAACTGAGGTTTTATTTTATTATACATGTTGGGAAAGTCACCTAGCCAGGTGCTGGGTTTGATATTACGGGTCAGCACAGCAGTTTCCTGGCAGGAGAGCCACAGGCAATCTGCTTCCTCTCCGTGTCCAATGAGACGAGTCGCGTTTCCCCCTAATTCTCAAATTCTTTTTTGTTTTTTAAATTAGCCACTGTTTCTTCATCCTCTGGACTGGCTTGGCTTTCGGCCTGCCCACCCACCTCCTGGGGATCGGTTCAGGCTTGATCAGTTCCATGAAGGCAGAGGACCGGATGAGCAGGATATCGACAGAGTCTGAGATCAAGGAGGGGAGGCTCTCCAAGGGGCGTTTTCTCAGAAAACTCACCATGAGGTTGTGTGATTTAACCCCAAATGTAATGTGAATGAACGGGCAATGTGAATGAACGGCATTTAATAAAAGTGAAGGTGTATGTCTGAGATAACAGTAGGAAGTCAAAAGAAAGACTCATAGCTTCAAAATAGACAGGCCTAACTTAAAAAGGACCACTGGGTGAAATGTTTCATTTTCCAGAGGGGGCAGGAGATGTGGGGGGGCAGGGCCTTCTTGTGGCTCTCCCAGACGAGACTATGGCGGTAATCTCTATCGTGTGCTCTATTCTGGGCCATGACAATTAAGAGTCAGACACACGCTCCAAACGAATTAGAGATAAGTGACTTTTCTTAATATACCCAATTTATGTACCTCTGCATAGGAGCGCTTAATTAAAACTGTGGTTTTCGCAATTGGGAAAATGGAAAAGGCTCCCTTCCTGTTCGGGGATTGGAGGGGTGGGGGGCACGTCTGACTCTCCTTCATCAAAGCAGGTGGGGGGTTTAAGTCGAGATCCCCACAGAGGAAATCCTCACTGACGCATCAATACCAAACTGACAGAGTGGGTGAGTGTCTGAAGGGCAGCAGACTAATTAAAACGAAAGTATCCAAACACAGAAGCCATGGTGGGTTTATGGGACTGAAACTGGATATCTGACAAGTCTGGTAAGTATAACTCTGTGTGAAAGACAGACTCATTTCTACAGGTCACCCCGGTCTGCATGAGATTAGAACCCACAGTCAACTCTAACTGGTCCTGACCTGGATGGCTTCACCCATAACATGACCCAGAGCCAGACGTTGCATCAAGGGCATCAATATTCTTGCGGATACAGCACTCCGCTATGGGGTCCCCCCCACACACACACACACAGGGGTAAACGGTTTCCACTCCCTACCATGGAATCATAACATATTGAACAGGGAATCTCAGGAAATTAGGAATGACAGGAAAAATCAAAGGCCTCCTCTGCTCAGTCACAGCAGCCCGTCACATGGGTGCATTACAGCCTTAAGGGACCCAACACCTGACAGTGGGTCAGACAGACCCAGCCAATGCCAGTGAACCCATTCGTTATAGCTTGAACCCAAATGTACGAGGAGGCTGTACCAAAACCTCCAACAACTTGTGGGCCAATAGGGGATAATAGCATTTTCCTAGCTGGTATTTTGGCTTATTCATTTGGCAGGTGCTTTTAAAATCTTATGCCTTTATCTACCAGGGAATCCTGGCACATCTTCCCCGGAAACACAAATCATACCTACCATGTGTGGCCAACTGATTTCACTGCCCAGTCGGCATCTGACTCTCATCCTGAATCTCATCATCATTTCCTACATACGTCTTGATCCGCCCAGGCAAAGAGAGAAACTATTTGTTCTGTATTTGATGAGACGAATCTCTGTACCGGAAGCAATTATAAACATGAATGCATTCGGTCATGGCTGATAGTGAAGCAGTCATGAGACAGAAATGACCTTTACACAGGAATCAGTCTGACGTTTAGCACTTGGGAAGGCTCTTGTCTTTGATACTGAATGGGGAGGCAGATAGAGATGAAGGTAAAAAGATTCCTAATGTGCATTTTCCTGTTAATGGGAGGGGGGGAGAAAATATACAGAGCTTTTGCTGTCAAGTTATAAAGGAAATGCCTCAGTCCTCAGTCATGGGTATAGGAGAGCGTTTGATGTTGGACACAATTCAATGATTTAAATGCAAAAAGGTTTAATTCTATTTTTGGTGGGGTTGTGGATAACGGCAAATTAAATATTGGAGGGTGTAGGTCCTGCCAGTTCCTATGCGACTGGCCTTTAGAAGGAAAAGGTTTTGGGGAAGAAAAGCCAATCCCGGCATTGCATTCCGTCACATTTACAGATACTCACGACGGGCAAAAAGACAGTTAGCACGGAGAGAGCATCTTTATCGGAATCTCCCCCTAAACCAGGCAGATGGGGATAAGAGGAGCCATGCTTTCTGTCATGGTGTTAGAGAGCGACCGGAGATTGGGGACCGCATCTGTACCATAACAGGAGGGTGATTATAAAGAGCGCTCAGCAGCCAGAGGATGAGTCATGAACCCATAAGCGAAAGAAACCGGGCCAAGAACAGACGTGTGCACGCATGCACACAGCATCTCGCGTAAGGCTGACGAGCCCTGAGCCTAAGCACTATCATGCAGCCAACACGCTAGCTGAGGCCTGCATGTGGGGGGGGCTGCAGAGCAATGTGGGGAAAGAGACAGAAGAAGACAGAGATTATTTTTAGAAAGAGAATATGAGATGAAAGAAGATGAGATGTTTCAGACAGACAGACATAAATATACAGAAATCTGGATGAGTGACTCCCGACGGGAGGGACACATAGACGAGGGTGTGACATTATGAGGGGAGTTACATCCACGTCACCGCTGCCATTATCCTGCCATTCTCAGTCCCACGGGGACTCCTTCAGAGGGCATGTAGGTACTAATAATGCAGGAACGGGGAAGACAAAAGGAATAAAGCAGGTCATGTAAATGCAGACAGATGACTTATCAGGATGGATCTCCATCTGATGCCTCAGCCACACCAGGAGACCCTCCAGGGGGGCGGCTGGTTTCATTTGAACCCCCTTCCTCAGTTAATTAAGGCCCCAAAGGAGGGTGAATGGCTCATGTTTTCCAGCAGAAAGCTCTAGCAAAGCGCTTAACTGTAGCCATTTCTCTCTGTTACTAATCTCGCTCTGAGTCAACCTCCCGCTGTCAGGAAAAGTTGTTTTATTGGGAGATTGGGTGCGAATATACAGTTAATGGTTATTTAATTGTACGGCTGCCCCCCGCACTCCATGTGGAGGGAGGTGAGGGGGTGCACTGTGAAGGCTGGGGGCCGCTTTTAAATGCCCTTTGCTTTTCAAAGCTGCCCCAGGCTTTGTATTAATACAAGTTTATGGTGAAAACTGCAACATGTGTGATACACAGGGTACTCCACAAAAACATTTAGCCCAGCATTAACAAAACTGTAAGGTTTTTCTGCTCATATAGGGGGTGCCGTTGGGTAAATCTATGCAGGTCAGGTAACCATAAAAAAGCAATTTCACCTCCATCATCTTCCCGTATGTATGACTATTCCTGAGCTCTGTATGCTTTCCATGGTCTGAGCTAAGCTAATCTGTCTCCCAGAGAAAATACCGGTGTTGCAGTCTATGGGACAGAGAAGGCATAGAGAGGTAATTTCAGCTCTGAGAGCAACAAGCCAGCTGACAGGCTCTGCAGGAACAGGAATGCAGCCAGGCTTCTTTATTTGGTTAGCAAATTATGTCACTGATTTAAATTTAAAAACTTTTGCTGTCTGACCAGCTCTTTAAATACATTGCCATCTGCTGTCAGATGGGCGCCATGTCACCGCGTGCTGTCTGAGATGGTTCTGCGGGCAGCTTAATCAAAAATCACGAGTGACCAAGTACACAAAGGACTTCATGGGAGACGGAAAAAGCTAGAATCCACAAGGTTATGGGGCAGGACAATGGCGTGGAGAGACACTAAGAGAATCCTAAACATACTGTTTTTGTCATACTCTTTTTCTCATGGGTTACGCACATTTCAATGTTTCCACAGCGTCACTGCTCGAAGCACAGAGGAGCACAGAGGTGGAACAACTAGGGTAAATCATTCCTGTCAAACAGTGACACTCATTTTGAATGCTTTTGAATGTTTTCTGTTTGGGACAGATATCATTCCTTGGTCAGTACATCATCATCTAAATTTATGCAAAAATTTTGGGGGTGTCAATGATATAGGTTCATCGCAACAAAGATTTATATAGTCATGGTCATGGAATGGAACATACTGTAAATAATACTAGTTTTTGGGTGTAAGTCGGGTCATTGGTCTTTCGGATGGGCTACCTGCAAGTGCATGGTTCATTGATTTTGGAGGTTTTCAAAACCGTGTTTCCTGACAAAAACTTTTGTGTTACATCACAGAGGCATGCATGCGGTTGTCAATAGAAGCTCAGGCCTAACATGTATTACCTGAAGTTGCCTGATCCTACATGCTGGTATGTTCTTACAGTATTCCTGTGCTTTTATGAGATTCCCTAGAGGGCTGCATCTCTTGACTCACAACAGGCCATCACTGCTGTTACAGTAACACATTTCAATCCCTTTACCTTTCAGACAGGGAATCCATGGTATTGTTATTTGCAAGCTGCACAAACCTAGAGGGAACCTGAAAGGCATTCATAACCACAAACACATTCATCCTCAGACTCACGCACTCTCACTCCAACTCGAGCTTCTGCAGCCAAGCAAAAAAAGCTCCGTACGGCCAGTTTATATTATGAACATTTGCTGTAGTGAAAGAGAGAAGTAATCTGAACAGTGCCTGATTTTTTTTGGACACTCATAGGTCAGCTGACGGCTGCAAACGGCTTGGTTGCACAGGGTCCGGAGATAAATCTCTGTCCTGAGGGGAATCCGGAACCTCAGAGTAGAACTCAGGATCTCAGTGAGCAAAGCATGCAGAAGAGTGGTGAGCAGATAAAGGAGGGAGCCTCAGACGGTACCTGGAAATTCCGTCACTGTCCCCCGACGCATCGGAAGACACCTCAGACTTACTGTTATATGCGACGGCGGACGCTGTTTCTGTCCACCCACTGTGAAACTATCTTTTGATTCATATCTGTGAGTTCAGCTTCCTCCGGAAGATACATGTCACACTGCCTCCTGCTTTACCAGGGAATGCCAGCACCTCCAGAGCATTTGCCTGAGAACTTGCCACCCCAAAAGGCCATACATCTATCCATCCATTTTCTGAAACTGCTTGTCCTAGTCAGGGTTGAGGGAGGGTCCAGAGCCTATCCCAGAGGCTACAGGAGCAAGGGGGGGAACAACCCAGGATGGGGCACCAACCCATCACAGGGCACACTCACATACCATTCGGCTTAAAATGTCATTGTCAATTAATAACATCAACAATACTGTGTATTGTACTGTGCAATAAAGTGTAAAATGACATTAAATTCATGTAACTGTGACAGTGACATTTCCTACACTCTTTGTGGCTCATGCCTGCTTTAGTGCATTGGGTTCTCTCGGTTGTGTAACAGAAACCATGGCAACATTAAGGTGACTGTCACCGACCATAGCGACATAAGGACGACGCTCACCAGCCGTAGCAATGTTAGAATGACAGTAATGCTGCTGGGGACACGACATGATGCATTAATTATGTGCCTGTTTCCTGAGCCTCATACAATGAGCTGACTGCGGTGAACATGAATCACCTGTGGACGGATAAATACCAGCAACACGCGCTGCGCAGCAGAGGGGCCCCAGTTTCTGTGAAAGACACACCAGATATAACAGAATACTTCTCCCATTGGCGAAGTGACTGTGTTATATTACACATCTGGCTGACTGAGGGACCTCTCCAATTGGTGGAGTGACTGTGTTATATTACACATCTGACTGATTGAGGGACCTCTTCTGTTGGTAGAGTGACTGTGTTATATTAAACATCTGGCTGATTGAGGGACCTCTTCTGTTGGTAGAGTGACTGTGTTATATTACACATCTGGTTGATTGAGGGACCTCTCCAATTGGCGGAGTGACTGTGTTATATTTAACATCTGGCTGACTGAGGGACCTCTCCCATTGGCCCGAGTGACTGTTATATTAAACATCTGGCTGATTGAGGGACCTCTTCTGTTGGTAGAGTGACTGTGTTATATTAAACATCTGGCTGATTGAGGGACCTCTCCAATTAGCGGAGTGACTGTGTTATATTAAACATCTGGCTGATTGAGGGACCTCTTCTGTTGGTAGAGTGATTGTGTTATATTACACATCTGGCTGATTGAGGGACCTCTCCAATTAGCGGAGTGACTGTGTTATATTAAACATGTGGCTGATTGAGGGACCTTTTCCGTTGGTAGAGTGACTGTGTTATATTACACATCTGGCTGATTGAGGGACCTCTCCAATTGGTGGAGTGACTGTGTTATATTAAACATCTGGCTGATTGAGGGACCTCTCCAATTAGCGGAGTGACTGTGTTATATTAAACATCTGGCTGATTGAGGGACCTCTTCTGTTGGTAGAGTGATTGTGTTATATTACACATCTGGCTGATTGAGGGACCTCTCCAATTGGCGGAGTGACTGTTTATATTATACATCTGGCTGATTGAGGGACCTCTCCCATTGGCGGAGTGACTGTGTTATAATAAACATCTGGCTGACTGAGGGACCTCTCCCATTGGCCGAGTGATTGTGTTATGTTAAATATCTGGCTGATTGAGGAACCTCTTCCATTGGCGGAGTGATTGTGTTATGTTAAACATCTGGCTGATTGAGGGACCTCTTCTGTTGGTAGAGTGACAGTGTGATATTAAATACCTGCATGACACTAAACTCCTCCCCTAGAGGTGGCAATTCTTTACAGTATCTGGAACATTGAATATTCTCAGCTGCCTTGGATGTTGCACCAGGCCCAAGGGGACAGCATGCGCACCTGGATGAAGGGGAACAGCAGGCCCACAGAGAAGTTGGACAGCCAGTTAACGGTTCCAGCAATCATGAAGGCAGCAGATCGATATGACTGCTCAAAGAGCTCTCCCGTGAGGATGAAGGGGATCCCACCTGAGGGGAGAGAGAGAACAAACACTGTGAGCCCACCAGGCACCTGCACTCTGCTCAAACACCCCCCAGCCTATGTGGAAAGTAGAGTTAATTCAACACCCCCAGTCACCTTCTGCAGATTCCCTGCATGAGAGATGGTCTACCAGGAGACAACAGCCCTGTCAACGGTATTTGGTCGCAAAAAAATTGACCTCTGCACCTTTTCCTTGTCCTCATAAATATTCATGAGCCCAAAGCACATTTACATTCCTCGTATTGGTTCCTTGCTTCTATAATTCACCACAGACTACAGCAGTAATTAAGGTCAGGAGCACAACGATGGTCATGTTAACAGCTGTCCTGGGTATAGCATCACAACCACAATTTACATGGCATGGAGAACTATCTGGGGGCGGCATGGTGGTGCAATGGTTAGCACTGTGGCCTCACACCTCTGGGACCTGGATTCCGGTCTCCACCTGGGTTACACATGTGTGGAGTTTGCATGTTCTCCCCGTGTCGTCGTGGGGTTTCCTTCAGGTACTCCGGTTTCCTCCCACAGTCCAAAACATGATTGGAGTGATTTGCATGATTGGCTGATTGGAGTTGCCAAATTGCCCGTGGGTGTGCATGTGTGCGTGACTGGTGTGTGAGTGTGCCCTGCGATGGGCTGGCCCCCCATCCAGGGTTGTTCCCTGCCTTGTTCCCATTGCTTCCGGGATAGGCTCCGGACCCCCCCGCGACCCAGTAGGATAAGCGGTTTGGAAAATGGATGGAGAACTATCTGTATGTATATCTGGCTTAACCATCACAGGGACTCGTCCAATATACAAAATCTCGCTGCACGTCGCCCACAGGTGTGATCGCCTGAGTCACACAAATGAACACATAGATAACAGAAAAACGTGAAGATGCTGCATTAGGAATTGTATATACACACCCCAGGCACTGAACGAAACCCACTGACAGTCAGTACTGGTCTTGATGCGGCCTTTTCAAATTCATCATTTGCAGTACGATAGGTCAGTGATTAAAAAAGTAAAACGTTGACAATGAATACCTTGGAGCCAAGATGGGTCACCACGAACTTCAGTAGAAATTAAGGTAGTAGCCGAAGCTGCTTGCTTCTTATTCAGAGGATTTACGTATATTGGACTCCAACATGTCAATTATGTATGGAAATGATAAACAGCTGAGCTTGATTTTAAGAGGAACTGATGCCTTTGAGATTAACTTTGTAGTAAAAAAATCATAGTCATGCCTTTGATTGACTTCAAAGTCCCACTTTTTTATATTATAACAGGGAATATTAACGGTATTAAAGCCGACTCAATGCTGGAACCATAGTTTAATGACATTCCATTATGCCACTTTCCATTTCCAAATAACATCATGTTAGCTTTGTAATTAGTGCTTTTAATGACTCTTGTGCAATAACAAAGTGATGTAATAAAAGCAGTGAAAGGTAGATGCTGAGGTCAGCATCTATACTAAGCCCCCGCATGAGGATGCCTGATGGCCCCCGCACTTGGCCCCAGACACCCATGGCTTATCTCTTGGCTTCGGATTTAGTGGGGAGCCCATGCTGATTGCTGGGGAAGTCCAAGTCGCAGTAGGATTACTCAGGGGAAATGAAACAGCCAGCTGGTTTGCTGTAAACCAGGGGATTCAATAACCATCTAATAAAATTGAAGTTATTTGGTGGGGGGGGGGGGTGGGTGCAAGAGGATGGGCATGAGATTGTTAACTTGCCAGATTGATGGAGGCTAGATTTGTGGAGACGATATGATGCTATCTTTGTTCAGTTTGGTGCTGAAGGACCTTGACTACTGCTGTAGATTACTGATCCCATAGAGGACACTGTGTTTAGAACCATTGATCGCTGTGAAACTCAGACATAAATTTTGGATAAATGAGTAATGCTGTGTAAATTTCCTAATAGGGACACCGAATAACAGTAATAATAACAGCAACTGCAAAAAGGTGGGGAGATGTAGCAGCATTCTCCAGCACACGGAAACTGAGATATTTGTCATATGTGATAATAAATGCAATCACACTTCAGATGCATGGCTGCCTGCCTCATTATTCAGTCACCTGGACTGCTGTCACTTCCCCTGCTGGGGACACGCCACAGTGGACCTGGCAGCAATGGGGAGTGGGGAATGGTAAGTAATGGCTGTGGGTATACAAACACACACACACACTGACAGTCACATAGGCGGCAGGGCTTTGAGTCTCAGGGGAAATGGTGAGTGCAGGACCCAAGCTGCCCGCATGAATTTTTAACAGGAAGTGCAACTTTGTTGTCGTTTTCAAAACTTCCTGTCCCAGAGGCGTCGACTTCACGTCAGTAGCTGTCAGGTCCCCACTGCGGCTCCTGGAGAATCTCACTCAGAATATTTTCCCTGTGGCACTGAGGGCTACTTCAGTGTTTTTGTCCCGGCTCGCATGATCCTCCTGTGTGCCATGCCCCCCTCGTTAACCTCATGTGAAGCCTCGATGTTATCAGCTGTCTCTTGGTGTTTCATTAAGTCCTGTGTATTTCAGTCCACGTCAGAGTATGCATCCCCAGTTCTGTCACTGACATCTCAGGGTTAAGTCCTGTGTTGCCTTGTATGCCTGTCTCCCACTCAAAGTCCTCTTTTCCCGATCCTGTGTCTCCTTCGCCTGCTTCCCAGGTCCGTACCCGTACCCGGGCCCATACCCGCGCCCGCTCGCTATGACGGAATGCCTTCAAATCCTCCGTTTCGTATGAGATGTTTCAATTCATCAAACTCTATTAAGTTCAAGCTTTTCCGACACTGAATAATGCATACAGAACCATTAAATAATATATTCATATTTTTTTTATGCCTCAGTATATCTAATGCCATTTTAAATTTAAATGCCATTTTAAATTTATATTCAGTGATCAAGCTGATCCAATATTTGAGTTAAAAAAAGATTATTTGTGCATGCACAGATCAAATGCCCATTCAGTCAACTACAAGCAGAAACTATGAGATTAAATTTGATGGTTAGCTTTGAGAATTACACTTCTTTTAATTGTGCCCTTTATGGCTGCATTAATGCGGCGACTCTTTAGCCCAGGGGTCACCAACTCTGGTACTGGAGAGTTACTATCCAGTAAGTTTTCTATCTTACTTCTTCTACTGGCTTCTGATGAGCCACACCTGTTCCTGGTATTTACCTGAGAACTAGTGTGGCTCATCTGAAGCTGGGTAGGATAGAAAGCCTACTGGATAGTAGCTCTCCAGGACCAGAGCTGGTGATCCCCTGCTTTTGGCCATATAGTAATTAGAGCTGTTGTCTATTAATAGCTACATGTAACCATCATTTGTAGAAAGAGAACCTCATGGCAGGCCTGGCTTGTCCACCACAAAGGCTGTGCATTCAGTCTCCGCTCACACAATTTGGGGCAGTACTCCAAAGTTGAGTATTGATCAAGCTCAGGTTAATGTTGATGACCCCCCTAGTGGCTGTAAGCTGCTATGACACTGAGAACAACAGTTTACTGACTCACAATGAGTGAATAATGTACTCATTGTGTAGGCGGCACCATGTGCACCAATGTCATGGTGACTCCAGGTGTCCTTCTTTGTCCCTAACGCCAGACATCCCCATTAGACTCTTAACTCCTGTTCCTCGTCATTCTGAATAGCTCCTGACTGGCCTGAGCCCTAAAGAGACGAGAGGGGCAGTAGGTACCTTTGTGTGTGTGTGTGTGTGTGTGTGAGTGTGAGAATATATGTGTCACTCTTACAGTCCCTCCCTAATTGTGGTCTTGGGGATCTCTGCTAGTGAGGGAGGCTTCCCCATGGGGGGCAGTAGCCTGGGCATCAGTCTGGATGTCTGAATACCTACATTCAGGGAGATGGACAAGAGCTGTTCCTGACATCTGTCCATCCAATCATTCATCTTCTAACCGCTTCTGTGAGTCACTGTCACAGGGTCACCCCGGATGAGAGGTTCTTATTTACCATTTCCACCACTGCTTCAATCACAACTATATGCACTGTGTAGCACCCACTTGAATGATGCAATGCTCATCTCATGGTAGCTGAGGCGGTGAAGGGGCAGGATAGAATTCATCAATCAGATATGGGATAAAGGAGATTAGGAGGCCAGATGTGATAAGGCCACAGTGGGCAATATTTGCCAGATCATCGGGGACCATCCCTGACCACCCCTACCCTTTTGAAATATGGATAGATTGATTATCTACTGTATGATACTGTAGTTGAGCGTGAATGCACACATAACAAGATGAATCTCAGCAACGTGAACAACCTCTTATCATACAAAATAAGAATTTTTTTACTATCTAGAGTAAAAAATAGCTATTTAAAAATAGCTGCTTAAAATCCAGACAAAAGCACCCAGTCAGTTTACTCCTGCAACTTTTTGAACCTGCTTGCCCGGCATCAAAGCCACTTTCGCTTTCCTTCTGTTACTGAGATGATGTTTCAGCTCAACGAGCAAATCAGAACATGACCTTCAAGAGGAACAGTTCCTACACACGAAAACTCTGGTATCTCCAGCCTCTGCCCGAGCTACAGAGGAATCCTCGCCCATTCATGGCTCCTCCGAAAAAGTCAGGAAAAGTCAGGGCTTTGAACTTACACACAGAGACATAGCCTAATAGGCCAAGCATGGCTACAGGGTGACCTGGCCTGCCTACCTCTGGGTGAAACTGTCCCTCTCTGGACTTGAAGCTCCACTGAAAGCACTTTTGAAGAGCTCTGAGTCACTGGAAGGGAATGGCGTGATCAAGCCAGGCTGTCAACAATATGCAGTGGGGGGCAGGGGGGTTAAAGTATCACAGTATCAAGAATACAAAGGTGAAAATGCATGCTTAAAAATGCTTTAAGTTCAGATTCACACCTGGGGGAGGGTGGTTTGTACTGCTGAGCATCTTCGCAGAGGGGGACTGAGAATGCTGAGGAGCACAGGGGAGGTGACCTCCAGGTCAATCCACAAACACCAGGAAGACATTTCAATAGTTGAACAAGTCTGGGTACGCCCCCTAGCAAAGAGGCACAGGACGACTCCAACTGCTCTGTCATAGTACTGTCTGTCCCACCTAGCCACAGTGTGTGTGTGTGTGTGTGTGTGTGTGTTTGTTGGGGGTGGGGCTGTAAACAAATAAACAGACAGTCTGATGGTGCCATCTTCAATTTCTCTGTCGACCAGCCTGTCCGTTCATCCACAGCAAACCTGCGATCCTCGGTCATCCCCTTAATCTCCATCTGTGCCACGTTGTCCATTTCTGCTTCTTCCCTGAACCTTCCTCTCATACCATTATTGGGAATGACCCAAACAAACAGAACTACCCAGGAGGTACTTGTTAGAGGATGGACCTATCTTACTGCTGGCCAACCCCAATGGAATATTATTGATTGAAATGGACTTTGCACCACTGGCCCTGAAAGGAAAAGGTCTCCCAACACTAATTCAAGGCTACGGCCCTCGGACCAGTTGTATCATATTTCTGCCGGCCAGACAGACCGCCTTTAACACTGTGGTGCTAGGGGCCACTAAGGAGCAGAGTGATAAGAGCGGAACATGCAGTGGGAGAGGCTGAAATGATTATGGCCTCAAACAAATTTCTTATCAAATGGACTATGTCACAAAGCTGTAACTGTAGGATGTAGGATGCTGATGCCAGCCCCCCTCTATAAAGCTTCAATGTCGTCAGGTGGGTGACGGGTAAACCACTGCAGCTGCACTTGCTGAGTATGTGGAGTATGTGCTGTTAAGGTCTGTACCATTCATATTGACTTGTCTTCAGTTTTGCCTTCCACGGTGATTAGTGCCAGTCAGGAAGCCTCTTAAACTGATGGCATCTTAAACCAGATACTGGACAACAGGGACAGACAACTTGAAGTTGGTTGGCCTTGAGGGAGTACAAAAGATGGTCCAAAGTCAGACAGTGGACAAAGGGATTCAGTGGGTCACAGAGGAGTAGCCACCCTGCAACAATGTAACTGTGAAAGTGCTTAATCAGTGGCGCTGATTGAAAACCGGAAGAAATTATGCTAATTTCGCAAACCATTGTCTGGAGACTATTGTTCGGTTTTAGCTGTGTTTTCCTGTCCTGAGTGTGGCCAGAGTAATAGGGAAAACAAAGATAGGTGCTTATCAGTGTACATTTGACAGCTTATAATAGATTCCCTGCAAATGCAGATGAGTCTTTTTATGAAATTCAGGCATTTAAATGAAGCGCAAAGACCATGAAAGCCTAAACATTTATATTGACCAACTGCTGTTATTGTTTAATGGAAATATAACTGAGAAAAGGCAGTTATAATAAAGTTTGGTGTGAAATAGCATATTGATCCCACTAAAAACGTTTATACTTTTTCTTATCTATAGTGATTTTTTTTTCTGTGAATCAGTAAAAACTTATTTTGCATCAAAACCTGTATATTTCTCCTCTCCAGCACCAAGGCCAGTAACCTAAGCGATCGTTGGAGGACCAGAGTCTTATGGGGAGTCTCACAGGAGTCAGAGGTGACATGCTTTTCTTTAAAGTTCTACACACACATAAGACTAAGGCGTTGTATAGTCCAGAGTTCAGCACCTCAGCTGTACCCATGTGTGAAGGTGAGTGAGAAGGATTTGAAAAACATGACCAGTCAAAGGGAATGATATTCCTCTGTATGTGTGTCTCCTAGGAGACTAAGATGGGGATCTGACCACTGAGCCCTGAGGGCAACTACGCAGGCTGAAAAGGGCAGAAAGGTCTCTGAGAATGAGGAGAATGAGAATGAGGCCAAGCAATCTCAGTTCATCAAGAACCCATACAGGTTCACTAAAACTCCACTAGGAGAAGCAAGATCTGGGAGATTGACCAGTCCAAAAGAGGTTGTGGAAGAGGTCCTCAAAGAAAGCCACAGTGACCACAAGCCTTGGGCATCCACCTGAGGATTGGAAGAAGTGAACTCCCAGAGGAAGAGCTTGATATCAGGGAGCCTACATAGAAAAAAGTCCAGGACGTCAAATAGAATTCTCGGTCAGCATCAGCTCCAGGACCAAGTGCTATATTCTATAAAGTACAGTACAGGCCAAAGGTTTAGACACACCTTCTCATTCAATGTGTATTTTTTATTTTTATGACCATTGGTAGATTCTCACTTAAGGCATCAAAACTAGGAATAAACACATGTGAAGTTATGTACTTAACAAAAAAAGGTGAAATAACTGAAAACATTTT
>JABFDZ020000016.1:19634122-19657352 GCA_019775955.2 Pollimyrus isidori
AGTGACAGCGGTCAGGTGACTGTGAGGTCCGGCGCCCGGCAGCATGGCGTAGGCGACGGGAGTGACAGCGGTCAGGTGACTGTGAGGTCAGGCGCCCGGCAGCATGGCGTAGGGAGTGACAGCGGTCAGGTGACTGTGAGGTCAGGCGCCCGGCAGCATGGCGTAGGCGGCGGGAGTGACAGCGGGGTCAGGGGGCAGAGGGGTCAGGTGCCTCCAGCATGACGCATTTCCCTTAAACTGTCAGGCTGACTCACTCACTCGGACATCAGGAAAAAGGTCACACCGTTACAGGTGCGAATGTGACAGGTCTCCAGCTCGTCCTCAAGGTGACCTAGAGATTCAGCCTTTCTTTACAGACGTTGCGGCTGCAGGTCTTTGATTAAGCTTCTTGTTACAGCTCATGGAAAACTTAACGAGTCGGTGTATGTAGGTGCACCTGCAAGCATGGGTGTGTGTGCCCGTGAGCTCGTGTGCGTGCACGTGAGCTCGTGTGTGTGTGTGTGTGTGCACGTGAGCTCATGTGTGTGTGTGTGTGTGCACGTGAGCTCGTGTGTGTGTGTGTGTGTGCACGTGAGCTCGTGTGTGTGTGTGTGTGCACCTGAGCTCGTGTGTGTGTGCACGTGAGCTCGTGTGCGTGTGTGTGTGCCCATGAGCTCGTGTGTGTGTGTGTGTGTGCCCGTGAACTCATTTTAAGAGAGATCCACATCAAAAGGGACAAAACATCTCAGATAGATGCATTAGACTCTGCAAATCAAGACACAATCAAGAAAGATGAGTAATATTTGTGGATGCTGCCACTTTTAACAAGGTTCCCCCAATTCTGGCAGAATAAATTTCCATGACTTTTCCAAAACTTTTCCACTACCATAAAAGTTGTTTTCTCACAACTTTGTAAAACTAAAGTAGATAGAACAGTATTTGTATAAAGTAGTTAACTATAGACTTCCGCTCATACATTTGAACCAAGTTAGTTTCCAAAACTTTTCCTCTCTATCCAAGAATTCCAAAACCTAAACAGGGCCTGGATAAATCATTTCAAAATTCCAAAACTTTTCCAGGTTTTCCATAACTGCGGGTGCCCTGTTTTATTAAATTAAAAGGTGATGATCTCTGTGTCTGGAGATTACATGGAAGGAAGAGGTGGAGAAATGAGGAGGCGTGGCCTGGTAAAGGGAGGGCCTGAGTGGACAGCGATGGGAGGTTGGGGGCGGGGCACTGAAACAGAGGGCGGAGACAAAGAGACAGCAGCACAACTGGCTGCCTCTGTAACAGGTCAGCAGCAGGAGAGCAGGTAATGACAGAACTGATTAAGGTAAAGAAACAGCGCACGTCATTTCCCTGCTTTTGGCAGAGGAAAACAATTTCTACCACAAAAAAATAGAACATTACAGCTGATTTAGTTGTGCTGCTGCCTAACAAACTGGCATCTCTCCTATGAGTTTGTTAATTAATCTGTTCCATTTCACAATGAGTGCGCTGCAAAAAAAAAAATTAGCGTATATCAGGGAGAACAAGAGAATCCTGTCACTTCTACCTTGCAATGTGGATCTGCGTCATCCTTAAAATGGCAGAACATTCATTTTTTTTTTAGTCACACTGTGAGTGACTGTTCTTGATACAATAAAACAATTTTCACACCCTGCAATTACAATTTACTCAGGTATTTCAGCTCACGTATTTCATTCACGGTTACAACAGAAATCAACAGATTGTCATTTTTGTCTCTACACGGTCGCACTTTTACGTTTCTCCTCTGCTCTGAGTATCGCGCACACAGGTGAGCTCACGTCCACCAGCGGACAAGAGAGTGCGTCGGAAAATATGCCACGTCAACCACCTGGTCAGCACTGTGAACTGTGAGAGGGACTCAACCAGAATAGGATTTTCAGCTTTAAACTACCACTATTTTAAGCTATCAGCCATCACTTTTAAAGCCTAACGGTTAATGTATTTGCAGGTCGAGACAAACATCCGCAACAGGCTGCAAGGAGACCATCTTATAAATCGGCCAGACGTCTCTGACTTCCCATATCAAGAGGCTCCATAAATGTCCTTCCAGAAGCCCAGAAGGATACACTGCAGTGACAAAAGCTGCACACTGTGGATAACTGTCATAAAAAGAAATGTTCTGATGTTTAGTGCTGTTGTTATATTGACTGCTGTGAAGAATAGAACCACTTGCTCACACCTGTCGGTGTCCGGCAGTTTTAAGTTTACAGTCAATGCAGTTGATCACCTTTTCCCTGTTTTGAATCTGTTTAAGGGAAATTCTAAAAGCATGTTAAGCAAAAATGAAACAACCCTGGCAGACGGTCCAGGTTTCTGCTCCCAGAAAGACTACAGAAGACTGAACTACACAGAGCAGTGAGAATTTCCGCTCCTCCCTCACGAGGCTATTGGCTCCGCCCATTCCTCGCTCTAATTCGCACTACGCCGCTCCGCTCAACATCGCTCCTCGCTCCACTAAAATTTCCTCCTGCTGCAGTCAAATCGCTCCACGCTCGCTCCAATTTAAAAGAGGGACAAATAATCTGCATGCCTAACAAATGTCACCTTAAAGCGAAGTCTTATATCATAACGAAGTATCAGGAACGGCAACATTGTCACTCAGAACAGAAAATATAAATTTTTAAACAACATAGGCCTATAGGCAACAACGGACAGGTTTGACGATTGCATTCCACACAAAAATAGGATTATATAAAGGAAATCAATAAATAAAGAAATCAGTGGGCTAAGCATCCACGTTCTGAACATAAATTATCTAACAATTAACAATTAGCGTAGCGGTATAAGAAATTTAAGTGCCTTTCATGCGCATAAAAAATTAAACCAGCCTGTAAAATTAAACGGCATGCACTGCGGTCTCAAAAGGAAACGCAGCTTTTTGATATAAAGTTTCTCTTGTTCCCGAATACAAATATTTTTTAAAGTATTCGTTCGATATAAGTATTCGGAAAAAGAAGTTAATTTGTGCCTTTCCGAATACCGTATTCGGGTTCGGCTCCACCCCTACTTTATAGGCTTCTATACTTTTATTTACTTTATAGACTTGATATGCTACCATGTAAAACATGCTCACGTTGATGGGGCGCCGTTTGTAAAGTTACAACGCATTTTTGTACTTACCACTTTTTCAACATTTAGTGCAATACATGTTAAATATAAATGTTAAATGTAAATATAAATGTTAAATATAAATGTTAAATGTAAATATAAATGTTAGCCTACATGTTAAATCTAAATTTAAATGTTAAATGTAGACTCTAAATGTTGAGAACTTATGCTAAATAGTCACGTCTATCTGCATAGAAATGGGCGGTACATTTACATTTAGATTTAACATTTACATTTAATGTGATGATCCACAACACCATTGACTTCTAGCTAAATGTCAGAAAATTGCACTAAATGTTGAAAAAGTGGCACGTAAAAAAATGTCTTGTAACTTTACAAACGGCGCCCCATACAGGTTTTCCTATGGCCTCCGCGTGTTCGCGTAGCACACTGCCATGTTTGCGCGATGGGTGTCTGTTAAGATTCCAAAGTGAATCTTTACTTACTAAAACAGTTTCACCACATTGTTATTCTTTCTCTACATTATTGTCATTTGATCGTTTGACAAGAACATTACATTTGTATGACCTATCGGTCTCCTTTGTGAAATACTTCGCGTATTCCATCTTTACCAATTTGTGCAATAATTGTACAGATGAATTCTGGGTTGATTTAGGCACGCCTCAGAGTCGTAGTGTGCGCGGTATACAGTGGAGCGAAATTGGAGCGGGACAGAGCGACCGCTCCAGCCTTAATTTAAAAAATCACTCCGCGCTTTGACCAAATTCCTCCCGCTCTGCTCCTCGCTCCGCTCACATGCCCTGGTTCACACTGAGTCTGAAAACACAGTAACACACTCCCTGCATCAGTCTATAGTCTGCCCCCCCCCCCTCCCCGCCATCATAGCATAATTCATACGGAGTGCAAGGTAGAGAGTGAGGGAGGGGCCTCCAGTCCATGGCAAACCAGCAGCAGCCTCCCCATGTCCAATGCCATGCAATTGCCCACTGAAAATGGGCAACCCCACGGTGACCAATCTCCCAGCATAGCGAAGGGGCTGATCGCAGCGGGCACCTCAACTCTCTTTTAGGAGACAAGCACTACTGGTGAAGAGCACTACAGCGGCGGCCCGGCGGGTCTCGCTGGAAACGAGAAAGGTGCCCCGGCACCTTCGGGGCTGACAGGGGAGACGCATTTCCTGGTGCATCTCACCTTTTCTGTGGGCTTCGGAATGTCGGCCTTGTGATTTCCAGTATGCGGGCTTTCCTCACAGTTATCCATTTCTGAGTGTCAGAGCACTGGGGAAAATAAAGAAAAAGTCACATTGTAGCAATCTGAGTGTCAGAGCACTGGGGGAATATAAAGAAGGTCACATTGTAGCAATCTGAGTGTCAGAGCACTGGGGGAAAATAAAGAAAAAGTCACATTGTAGCATGATTTTTTTTGGAACATTGTGAAACATAACACTCATCATAACAACAGACTTAGCACCCTCTCTATAAAACAGGCACTAAAATGTTTAGAAAGGGGTAGGCAACTTTGGTCAGTTGTCTGGTGTGAGATATTCGCTTCGAGAGAAGTCTGCACACACATTTATATGTATGTAACCATTTCTTTACATTGCACATAGTCTGTATGGTTATCAAAACTACCCCAACGCTTTTGATATATTTTTAGGTTTTTAATGGGATAATATAGATTTGCCGTTCGATTTCTTGTGCGAGTGTCTGAAATGGTGTACATAAATCTTCAATCATCTTATCTCAAAGAAGGGCACAGAAAGGCAGAAAAAAAACACAAGCTAAATGTTTATTGATGTTTTGCAGTGGGGATTTCAGTACTTTCAATACCAGCAAGGCAATTGAATTCACGACTGGAATTCAGTACTTCGCCAATACTAAAGGCCCCCACACAGACGCAGTGCATTGACGTACACGTAGCCTGCCACTGTGTGGCACTGTATGGAACTGCCTGCTTCTTTGAGAAAATGAACAGATTTCATTACTAATTCTGTTTTTATTGTTTTGTTGATAGATGAGGACCGCTGTTACCAGTGGACCATGACATGGTTCAGATGGGAAGTAAAAGTGCTTTATTTTCTTTCACAAATTCCACTGATCAGTTTTAAATAATTTTTCATTAGTCATGTTTTTATATCCTATATATCACAAGCTGACCATATAATCAAGGAAGCACAGAGGATGAACTTCCTACGGCAGGTGAAGAAATCGCAGCTCTACACAGCCATAGCTGAGTCCATCCTCACATCTTCATTGACAGTCAAGTCCATCACAATACAGGAAAAGCCCATTCTCAAACGCATTGTCAGTGCCTCTCAGAAGATTTCCAGCTGTGACCTGCCCTCAACACCTTTATGCCCCCTGGGCCAAATTGGGATCATTCCTAACGCCCTCACCCTGCCCACAGCATCTATTTTCTGGGATGAGATTCCGGGACATCAAGACACAAAAGATACACTTTCCTGAGCAGTGGTCCCACTGAAACAGTTATCTTACTTGCGCATAATTTTGTGCTGGCTGTAAGTTGACTATAACATGTTTTAAGTCTTTCTCTTCTGTGTTTAGCAGACACTCTCCTTTTATGTCTGACTGTATATAGCCAATACTCCTCATTCTGAAGCCCTGCCCTCTTGGGTCTCAGGGATAGAGCTGGGCGGTATGACCAGTATTTTTTTATATATATTTTTTTTTTAAGTATAATCGGGCCTCTACCACATTTATGTTTTACATTTTTGCATTGCTACCACATTAACTATCCATCCATCCATCTTCTGACGCAGCTCCACCGTGTGTTCACAACGCATGCAGCGAAAGCGTCAAAATTTGCCCTGGCCGCCCTGCCAACGACGCTGTACAAATATTTTTGGATGCTCTAACGATGATTGAATGCTTATTGTGTATTTAAAGGGGCCGCAAATCAAACAAGCTTGTGTGGGAATAGAACTTAAAAGAATATATTCTTCTAAATGCATGTGTTTAGTTATAACGAACACATACTGAAATATGCAACTAACATAAGGCCTCCAAAGCCGCAGACAGCTAACAGAGTTGGGGAGAACAGTCATAACACAGAAACCATCCTCTGGTACCGCGGAGGTTGACTGTTCTAGAACATCTTTAGGCCGGGATAAGGAGAAGTCCTGACCATGATCAGATCAGGGGGGGCCAAGCCAAAATTGGCTACAAGAGGGAGGCAATTATTATCCTCTCCTCCACTGTGCATGGGACCTTCTTCTTCTTTGTGCTAATGTGGGACTAATGTAGTCGGCACCAAAGTTTACAGGACTGCGTTATCTGGAATCTGCTCAAGTGGTGGACTTCTACATTTCGATTGGTTGCCGCCGAACCGCGTCATAGCTCATTACCATAAAGTTGACCTGAATTCAACGCTCCTTGACGCTCTCGCTGTCAAAGACGCGCCGCTGCTCGCCGCCGGCTCACATCGAAAATGAATGACTTCCGGTTACTTTGACGCTCTCGCCACGTGCAGCGTGAACGGTAATGGCAACTATGGCCGCGGGGGGCGGAGCCTATGGGCGCAGGCGGGAACCAACCCTGGACAGTCGCCAACACACTGCAGGGCTACATTAACTTTATTATTAGCCACTGCGCCTATCCACTACCTTAATGATGGCATACGGCTAACGTGTTTGTTGGCTAACTGCTTATAGATAAACGGCTAATGTTAATGTGTGTGACGGGCAAGTTAACATTTTTGATATGTGTTTAACAGTTCAGTGTTGCTGGACATCGAGCTCTACTGACCTCGTGAAATTTCTCATAAGGACCGGGATCTCGGTCTTTAAGATGCTTTGCCAGGTTTAACGTTCTACTTGACTCTGTCGCTATAACTTTGTGGCGCTTATCGACATCCTTAGCCTTCCCATGCTCGTCTGCAAAATACTTCCAAATTACATTTTTTTTTCTAAAGCAGCTTGCAAGGTGCCTTCAACTGCAGCATATGTCATGTAGAGCAAACTCTGTATGTGATCATTAACCAGCATGAATGAGTTCAGCGGCTATTGAGAGGAGAGGAGGGGCTGCGCGCACGCGTGTGTGTGTCAGCTATATCTTCCGTTTCTGATCTTTAAAACAAGAAATAATTAAGGTACATTTTTAGCGGTGCTGCAGTGAAAAAGGTCCCCCCTTGAACAGTTTCCAGCTGTGCCTCTTTCTGAACGTTGTGTAGGCGCTTTAAACCAGTATTGCGGTATAAGAAAAATTCATATCATAATAACAAAAAAATGGTTTTTGGCATGAACCGGTATACCGCCCAGCAGTACTCAGGATCCAGACTTTTCTTGTGTTTTGTATTTTTTTAGACCTCCGGCAACTCTCAGGATTGATTATCGGGATAATCCCATCAGTCCCACAGCAGCAGGTCAAGGAGTGTGTTTATTAGAAAGTGAAAACTGGGATCACCTGACTCAAGTGGCATTACGGCCTCCACAGCCTGCACCAATAAGCAAATGAGGCACTTCAAGTCCTCTCTTTACCTCCAGATCTTCTACACACAATACCACATTGTCAGAGAGGCCGTTTCCCTTGTGTCCCAGGACACTGCAGGCGCCAAAGGGCACATTCCCCCAGGATGAGTCCTTTACGCCCCACAACAGCCTGCCCTGTGTGGCCTGTCTAAAAACTTCCATTAATTGCAGCTTCCAGCTTTAATCACGGTGTATGGTGAGACTGAGCTGTTCCCCATCTATATTTTTATCATTCTTATTTAATCACAGTGTATAGTGAGGCTGAGCTGTTCCCCGCCTATATTTCTATCATTCTTATTTAATCACAGTGTATAGTGAGGCTGAGCTGTTCCCCATCTATATTTCTATCATTCTTATTTAATCACAGTGTATAGTGAGGCTGAGCTGTTCCCCATCTATATTTCTATCATTCTTATTTAATCACAGTGTATAGTGAGGCTGAGCTGTTCCCCGCCTATATTTCTATCATTCTTATTTAATCACAGTGCATGGTGAGACTGAGCTGTTCCCCATCTATATTTTTCATCATTCTTATTTAAGTGTGAGGGCACAGTTCAAACCCACAACCACAGAGGCGTAAGGCTACATTGCCAACCTAAAGCAGCGTGTGGATTCTGCAGTGCCAGCCCAGCTGACAACTTCGCTGTAACACTTGGTGAATCTATAAAGTTGTTCCCAGGCAGCATTCAGGTCACAGATAAAGATCAAGATTGTCAGATTAGGTCACAGCTACTGTCCTTTACATCTGTGACTATCAGCCACAGAGCCCCTCGAACCCAGGCCTGCTGGGGGGGGGGGAGCTCCACAATCAATGAGAGAAGGTTTTAAATGTCTGTTTTTGGTTTCAGATGCGATCAGGAACTGCATGAGAGCGTCACCCCAACCGCCATCATCATGGTTAAGTGGGAGTCTGCCTTGCAGCAGCCACTTTTACCCAAAGCATGGTATATGTGGGTTAAAATGTTCCTCTCATTTGAGTACCAATGCAACTCGGATTTAACGGTGCACCCAGCTTAAGGACACAAAGGCTGCTAGACATTCAGGACCTTAAACGCATTTAATGACTGTTTGGACTCCACGCAACGCCACCGTACGGGACAGACGGGCGGTGCCGTGTCACTACCCCACCCCAACTGTCTGAGCCCCTGGGTTAGGGAGCAGGGTGGCCCGGGTTCCCTGCCCCGCAAGGCTTATGAAGCAGGCATGGAACAGGCAGCCTTCACGGCCACCAGCGGACGGGGCCACAGCAGGCCCGGTCTGAGGTGAGGCAGCACTGCGCTCTCTCTCCTCCACGCACCACAGTCCAAATGCAATGGATGATGGGGAGGCTGAAAAGGGCTAAATGCAGAAGGGCGGGAGCCTCCGACGTCGAAGGCCGTTCAGGATTCCCTGGCAGAGAGCCAAGGCGCGCACCCCCACCCCCACCCATACTGCAGGTGCTTTCCAATGTTTTCACTGCCGCATTTTCATTACATGTTAAATTATGTTAATTATGCAGCTTCTGCGGCTGAAATTACAGGACGCGAGGAGAATAAGTTTTGAACTGGGCCTCGCAGGCAGTGAGAGAGGGTATCTAACGGATTTTGTGGCAAGCGAGCAACCCGGGTACGCCTGCAGGGGGCGGTGTTGCATGCCATTTTGCAACGTTTACTTGGTTTGGGGTGATCCAGTGTAAATAGACATTTGAGGTCAAACTCTAGCCTAGAGCCCCAGTCACCTCTGCTGCAAGAACAAGCAAATGTACTCTGCCAGCCCCCAAATACGTACCTCCATCTGTAAACAATTATATCCCTGACAGCAACTGGTAAACAAAACCGCAAATGAGCTAAAATTATAATAAATATATTTTCTCGAAATGAATACAGAAAGTCCACGTTTTGCAAAGGCAAAAGGGGGTCATGTGAACTTTACACACAACGCCATTGGTCAACAGCACACACTAAGCATAAACTGGGGAACCTGGGAAAGGACAAGCAGTGGCACAGAGCATGCTGGCTTCATGGTGACCCTCACGGGGCCCTCCAGCTGCCTGCACTACACGGCTCGCGCTGCACGCCTCTCTGACGCTATCTGGGTGAGGCGTCTGGCTTGGAGGTGCACCTGCCACTCCCGCCTCCCAGGGTATGAGGCGTTTACGGAGGTTCCCCAGCCGAGCGTGGCCACGAGCCATCTTTACCGTGGTTAATCTCTGACACTCACCCTGCGGCGGATCCCGGAGCTCTTGCCTGCATGCCGTGTACCAGGCCCATGGCCACCCAGCCTGCACTGCTGCCCCCGAGCCTCGCCAATCATTAACATGTCCCCTCCCCAGTCACACGTCGATGCTGGGAGCACAAGATCAGTGGGCGTGCCTTCAGCATGCCACTGGCACCGGCCTGTGCAATCCCTCCCCTCCCTGTAAACAGCGGTGGCCCTTCTCTGCCGTTCCGGCACCATACGTCAGTAAGTCCACTGCAATCTCTGTAGAATAAAAATGTGTAGTATAATTCCTAACCAATAGGTAGCACTGTTGCCTCATACCTCCAGGGATGGGGGTTCAAATCCCACTCCACAAGTGGTAAAACGTGCAGTTCAGTAAATTGCTGGCAATAGCTTGCCCATTGTGGGTCTGGTCTGCTATCATTCTCAGGTCGAAACCCGAACCAGATGGACTATTCTGCCTGGGATCAGCTCCAGCTTCCCCCCCCCCATAGGATGAATCACATGCTGTTTGGCATTAAGTTGTTCACAACCTCAAAGTTTCAATTTTTCCCTTTAACCCGGGAAATAAAAGAGCGTTTGAGTGCTCGGGCAGATTAGCATTACGGCTGGCTTCAATCTCGCGGCCAATAGTCACCGACACGCTCCTGTACTCAAGCTGACTTACAGAGCATATGTGGTTTCATTAAAGCCAGCAGTGGTCATTTGTGCAAAAGCTTCTCTGTTCCTCACTTATTACCAGCTAATCAAACAACACCTGCTTTCACCCTCTAGTGGTCTGTGACACTGCTTATCTGCTGACATTAAGGTACAACCACAGAACCCTGACTCAGCAGGCACACATTATTAACCATTACGCCCCCCTGCTGGTCAGACACTTATCTGCATGCCTAACGGGAGCACTGCTTTCATATGTTATTGAGAGAATGCGGGATGAAAAATATGTACAAGAATAATTGGGATTCAGGGCCCTACCCACACAAGGCCGCTGCGGTCGCCTTCGTTAGTCTGCCATCCCTGCGTCGTTCCCTAAGCGACTGTGTGGTAAGCTTGGTCTCCATTGTGAACCGGAGACTCAATACATCTGAGCAACACCCTTCTAAGGCAGAAAATAGGGAGGGAGGGAATGAAAAGGGGCTGGAGAGAGAGGAGGAGCGGGCAGCCACCTAAACAACACGCCGTAGGTGCTGTTAATACTAATATGTGCACGACGGCCTGGAGTCGGCCTGAAGAATCAACGGCCTTATCAGATGCCTGCCCTCCACAGGCATTAGATCAGCAACCTTTGGCATATAAGCACTTTCACTGTTCACTTCCAGTGTCGAAGTTCAGCTACCACCGACAGCGTGGATTTTACAAGGACCATTATAGGGTTGTAACACTCATGAGAATTCGGGGTCCGCACAAATTAAAATATAGAAATTCTCCATTGAAGAGTATAAGTAGGAATCCATTTTTTAAAACTGGGAATCATAGACGTTCTCTTGTGATGTCACACACACACAGTTGCCTCCTTGCGGTCATTTTCAGTTTTGTTTGGATATTGTACATACATAGTCTATAACCTGTTATCAAACTTAATACAACTGCCATTGTGGATAACATATAGAACCACTATTCTTTAATAAAAAGTTTGATTTTTGGGAAGGAATTTCACTTAAATTCATATGAGCCACACTTGAAAAAGGATATGACCAACATCCATTCAGCGGCAGTTACCATTGACGGTGAGTCACGCATTACTATGTGAAATAACTTTCCATTGTAACTCTTCCATGCAGCTAAAGAGTTCACACATTCCTGTAAAACTAAGGCTAAGACCTGTCATGTGACATGTAGCGGTAGCCATGGCAACAGCTTTCACTTGCTGTAGAAAAGGTGGTCCGTATCCTCATTGATATTGAGGAAGATTCTGCATTAAATGTACCTCAGGTATGACGGACCGTCGTTTTCCTCCCTCACTTATCAATGTGCTTCTTATAAGCATGTTCAGTAAACCACATGGCCACGTCAGACTGCCGTGTAACGCCCCACAGTGCATCGGCTCAGCTACTGGACAGACACGGTATACATACACACACCTATTCCACTGACACTATTAACCTGCAAGGACCTGAGATACTAAGAATAACTAGGCAAATGTGTATTTTCCTTTATCTTCTCTTCTGGCCAACTATTCCAGTCATGATTAATCGCCACAAAAAAATGGATTGTTTAAAAATAGAGCAGCTATTTGTGCAGTGCAATTGTGTGCAGCTAAAAAATGATCGTAGAATGGAAAAGAACTAGAGTAAAGTTAACAGAAAACTGCAATCTGAACACAATCTCCAAAGTATTAGGTGTGGTGTGTGACACTGCTAAGATCACAAAGGCTGAAACACAATCTCAACTCTGCACAGACACATCGTGAGACTGATTCTACAAAGAAGAAGCAGATGGACGGACCGTGGGATGGACACCTTCAAGCACCAAGCTGGTGGATCGAGGAACGATGCTATGGGCTACAGTTATCAGGCATGAACTTCCCGGACCTTCACAACTTACTATTGATGTGAAAGTTATCTACAAGATCTACTGCCAATTTCTAGAAGACAACATCACAAATAATCATAAAGAGCTAAATCCCATGGTCTCTGCTACCAAGTATGGTCACATATCTGTAACCATAAACACCCCTACAGTTGTAACTAACCTGGTCTAAATTACCTGGCACAGGTGCCTCATGCCACAGGGAGACTAGCTTATAGAGGTTGTTTCTGCCTTGCTATGGATGTACACTCTCAGATGGACGTGTCGAACGAGTCAGTGTAACCTCCTGAGACCCCACCCATTCATTTATGTCCATTGTTGTGGACATTTTATTTTTTGCATTTATCTTTTCACTGATGATAGGAAATATGTATTCCTGTTGTGCACTAAAGAGGACATGCTGTGAAAATAAAAATAAAATTTGAAAAGAATCTAAATTGTAAGACATTTCCTCCAAAGACAAATAACCTACAACTGAAGAACACATTATTCCTTGGGTCTCAGGAGGATATTGAGTGCGTTTCCAGCAACATAGAGTTCAGTCTAACAGAGCTGCCTTGGGCCTTTTCGGCTACTCACTTTCTGGTGTTGGTGTATTTTATCGGGAAATCATAATGTCCCAAACCCACCAATTATGACTAAATGTTGCCAGCATTAGTCATGACTAACTCAGACCCGCGATTATCGTAATGTTTTCTGTGTTGAACATCTTCTTTTAAATCGTGTCAAAAGCTGGCTGCTGATTAAATTCAGGGGCTGCATCCTTCAGAGGCTGCATTTGAAGGCCTAACACATTAGAGCTGTGCCTCAAAGCAGTGCCACTTCGAGGGTTCCTTCAAATGAGGCCTAGGAATTAGGCCTTTCCCCGCTTCGCGAAGGATGCGCCCATTCAGTGAAGGTAAAGTGGGGGTGTCCCCGAATGGTGACAGGATCAGTGCTGTATGATGTATGGGTAAGGGCAGGAACAGCTGGTGATGCAAACTGGAAATCATCCTTAGGCCAGGCAGTCCGATTCATCCATGCTTTCTGTTTGACCTTCAAAGGTTGCAGCCCAAGAATTGGGACAAAACCATCCATCCATCTTCCAAACCGCTTATCCCTACTGGGTCACGGGGGGTCCGGAGCCCACCGCCCATGAGGCAGGGAACAGCCCTGGATGGGGGGCCAGCCCACCGCAGGGCACACTCACACACCAAGCACTCACACATGCTATGGACAATTTGGCAACTCCAATCAGCCTCAGCATTTTTTTGGACTGTGGGGGGAAACCGGAGTACCCGGAGGAAACCCCACGACGACATGGGGAGAACATGTAAACTCCACACACACGTGACCCAGGCGGAGACTTGAACCCGGGTCCCAGAGGTGTGAGGCAACAGTGCTAACCACTGCACCACCATGCCGCCCCCTGGGACAAAACCAATGAATGTATTTATGCATTCCGTTGAGTATAGTCAACCTAGATATAGTCTGAGAATCACTAAGATATCACAGAGTACTGAAACAGACGCTGGTGCAAATTGGCTGGCGCTGCTTCTCGGTTCTTCTACCGAAGACTCTTGTTTCTGCTGCCCGCAGCTATTGCCTGCCACTTTCCCGTCACGCTGCACTTACCAAGCCGCCGTGAACGCCTACCACGCCGCCACCGAGAGCGCCAGGAGAGCCGGAAGCACTCGCCATACTGCAATCGTGTTCCTCCATCTTTCACCAAACTCAACTGCCATACTTCTTCATACTCTGGTCACACAACACGTATTGATTATTGTAATTCTCTTCTGTTTAAAATCTTTGCACGAACTTCAATTGGTTCTGAATTCAGCAGCTCGTATCATTAGAACTCCTTCTACTAATCACATTGCTCCTGTTCTTCAGGAACGTCACTGGCTTCCCATCACGTATCGCAATCATTTTAAAATTCTACGTTTGACGTTTAAGGCTATTCATGACCGCGCTCCTTCATATATGTCAGATCGTATTCAAATCAATATACCTTCTCGTTCCCTTGGATATTCATCATCTATCCATCTTGTCGTTCCATACACTCGTCTGACTACAATGGGAGGTAGAGCTTTTAGCTATTCTGCAATCTATCTGTGGAACTCTCTCCCATTGGACATACACACGATTGATTCCATAAGCACATTTAAATCACGTTTAAAAAGTCATTTCTTTAGGATGGCATATGCGGTTTAATTTTTTATTTAATAATTTCGTGCATTTTAATTGTGTCATTTTTCAGGTTTGTGTATGTTAATTTTACTATGTTTCATCATGAATTTGTATACTGCCGTGTAAAGTGACCTTGGGTGTTTTGAAAGGCACTGGAAATAAAATGTATCATTATTTTATTATTATTAGTCAAGCTGCAAACGGAACAGGGATTTGTTGGATACCGTTACAGCCCTACTATATACACACACCCCCATTTTGGTGACATGTATCAACCTTTGTCATCAAGCCACAGACAAACAGCACACAAGGTCAGGTTACTGCAAGAGTTCATCTTGGGGGTTCCCAGCGTTTTCTAAATAAGCCCGCAATCATGGAATATCACCGAGGCTGATTTAGCAGTTTTCATTTCTCCTCGAGCAAAGCATCATGGACTGCATATGCAGCGCCGTAATGCAGCATAACCAGGAGAGCCACCAGCTCTACAGTCAGCCCTGCAGAGCTGGAGTCTTCGCAGACACTGGGGCTCATAGATATCTGGGTCTCCTATACAAACTTTTGCCTTGCCTGCGCTCACCAGGTAAACTGCCTCATTAAGAGCTTCATTAATGCAGTGTCTTGGCAGAATGAAGAGCGGCAGCTACAGCAGCCTGTGTAATTAGAAGTCCTGGAGAGGGTCCTCAGATTGCCCTACTCCTCATTATGGCTCCACAGAGACAAGTTGCTAATTTATTTTCACCATTCATATCACATAGGCTGCTCAGTACTATTCTGCAAATTCTAATTTCTAATGATTGAAAATGTAAATCTGAACTGTGACATAAAAGACCGACAATCTTTGTTCAGTGTTTGTAAAACAGCGTTTCAGTCCAGGTCTGAATTGACTGGGCTTGAATAAAATTAAATTAAAATAACTCTAATTATTTTAAATAATTATTCTTGGGCCCTGACCTGCAGCAACTCTACTCATTTTACTAAAATCAGTACCGATCTAGTGCTTGTTTAAGAGAACTCGTTTCCCCTTGATGAATTAGTAATAAATTAACACTTACCCGATATATTATAGTGTCCCCTTTAGAGTTACATTTGCTTACATTACAAACAATTCCAAAAAGTGCTGTATTAACAGAAAGAATCTAAAGCACTCAATCAAAGTTAAATAAAAAGTTTATCCCCATCGAGCCGCTGCAGTATAACGTGGACAGCATTAGCAGCGTAATACAAACGCAGCTAAAATATAACGCAAAGGCAAAGAGTCCAAGCGAAAACGTGGGAAAGAAAGTGAAAGGGACGGGACTCACGTTACTTCTTAAAATGCTTTCACAGAGGTTTCTGGATACTTTGTGCCTGTGAGAGCCTGCCAGGCTCACATTTAATGCGATTTCCGCCGTCACATGGCCATATTTCGTGAAACTCAATTTAGAAAATGCTCGAGAGATCCCTAAAGCGTGGACACTGATCACATATGTGACTCAGGGGGAGTCTTTAATTTGGAGCTCAGCTTCAAGTGAAATAGCCAGTTCTCGGCTGGAGCTCAGCTGGACGATGCGATGGATGGGGGTGCAATTAAATGTCTTGAATTCATAACACAAAGTGGTATAACAAAGTAATGAGTCAATGTACAGATGAGTGATTGCAGGAACATACATGGTCGACCATGGTGCACCAAGTCGTTACCTTGTGAAAGGTCTAAAAGAGAAACGGCTCTCTTTACAGCGAAGGAGCGGCGCTCTGACTCCCTCTGGAGGGCAAATTGTGTATAACTAGCACTTTTCAAAACTTTTCGTGGTTGAATCATTCGGACCCCAAGCCGGCCAAGATTTTTGTCCCAGTCCGTCACCCGTATACCTGCTATTATTAAGTTATCATAAAGCATTTGCTTGCCTGGATCCGGCTTGCAAGCCGTGGAACAAAACCGACAGGGGAGACATAAAACCTGTGGAAAATGCGGAATGAAATGAATCTGTTCTTTTATGCTGTTTCAAATTAGCGGGTGCATACTGTAAGTGAAGCTCTGTGAAACCACCGTTTGTCTCCTTAATTAATATGCCTGTTTATCGTAAGGCATAACATGTGACTCCCCTTTACTTTAATCAAGTAACATGCGCATGACTTCTGGGCGCTTCTGTAGCAGAGGAGACCGCTGATATCATAAGCGTTTGCTTTTTAGTCTTGTACAGCATCAATTTATGATCACATTTTGAAAAGCGGATCTTAGAAAAGTCCATAATTCTTTATTCCACGTGTAACTATATACATTATCCGCGGTTGTGTTCCTATTTTAACTTCTTTTTCGGAAAGTCTCTTTTCCATGTTCTTTAGGCATTCTCCACATGCTGTCTATAGATACATACATACAGACACTCCTCTACTTACGAACGAAGAGGACTGTTAGTCCAAATTGTGTTCACTGGGCTTCCTGTGTTTCCTGTCCACAACATCATTTTAATTTCGGCGCTCCAGTTCCGCCTAGTACGACTTCTGGCCGCTACTCCCGCCGCGCAGCAGCGTAGCGTGCAGACACCCAGCATCTTCGTTCTTTGTACTTTCGTATACCCTTAAAATGATGCTGAATAACGACTTACGAACATTTCAAGTTACGAGCGGCCGTTTGGAACGCATCTCATTCATATGTTGATGATACATAAATAAATAGGTCTGCGGCTCTGTTTATTATAAAATAAGGTTGATTTTTTTTTAAATGCGACATCTTTCTTGGATGTATTTGCAGAAATTCTAAATTGAACAATGAACTTTAAAGTTTATCCAACATATAAGCTCTACTTAGCAGATCTGAAGAAAACCATAGCAGAGGATGGTTTCGATCCATCGACCTCTGGGTTATGGGCCCAGCACGCTTCCGCTGCGCCACTCTGCTACACAGGTACGAAGCTTGTACCTGAAGTTGTAGATATAGACAGACTATATATACAAAATCTGATATAATTGCGTATATTACAAATAGTGAACATATGTTATATATTGCATATTACGGGATTTTTAATTTGCTAATGTAAAACTAGGCGGTGTTCCATTGTGTGGTGTGCGGACAGGTAGATCAAAACTGGTGGCTTTATACCCGTCCGATAACTCAACCCAACAACAACGGTAACTAACGACTCATAAAAATGTGTTTATTAAAGAAAAAAAACGAGCCATATGATTCAATTACAAGATGCGCGTATACCGTCCGAATTGTGCAAAAAAGGATTTATATTCATTTATTTTATTCATTTACCCATAAAACTGCAGAAACAATGAGTGAGATACAAAAAGCATTATGCGATACTGAAAACCATACAAAGCATCACCAAGTACACAGTATTTCCACCATAAACCTTATTTTAATATCCATTTCAATTTTCACTCCATCCCTGCCCCCAAACCCCAGTCTGAGTGTGACCACTGTGGATGGTAGAGACAACCTGCAGTCAGTGGGATGAGGCGAACCCCAGCCCCACACCGGAGTGGGGGGAGGGGGGTTCACAGCCTCTGGAATGTCGAGCACTGAGCGGGAGTGGGAGGCCCGCAGAATGACACGCTAAGTGCCGCTTACTCTAACCTCACTCTCCTGTGTAAGTTACCCCACTACAGCCTTTAAGGTGAAGGAAGAGACATTTTAGGCACGAGCTGCATAGCGCTGACGTTGGTGGGGAGTGAGCCAAGGGGCCGAAATGGTGCTGGGGGGGTTAAATTAAAATAAAAATGCCACGACTTCTACAGCAGTTCTAGTCCCTGACGGTACTTCCGGCCCCGGGGCTGGTTTAGAATTTGACAGTCCACTGCTTGACGCTGGCATCGTGGGAGACGGTGGCTAGGGTGTGCTCATCCAACCATGCCAGGCCGCTGACGTGGTGGAGCCGGTGGGCATCTGCGGCGGGGGGGGAGAACAGAGGGTCTGTGAGGCTGGGTACTCGCGATAAGGACTACTGTGGGGGGGTTTGGACAGACACTGAACCCCCACACTGGTGTTAAGAGTGGCTCCAGCTCTGCCCGCTGAGCTGAGTGTCCAGATTAGGTTCTGCATTCTACATTTCCCCACTGGAACTGTATTTTTAGTCATTAAATCACAGCTGATTTAACTTGGAGTGATACCAGAATGTCATGGGGGGGGGGGGGGCAGAAGTCATATTTAATACATAGATACATATTTCATCGCATGCCACCAGTGTGACTTAAAGGACATTAGGGACACACAATCCCACATCTTAAATCAGACACAGTCCCGCAGAGCTGGATTCAGGCATACAGCCGACTGAGGGCTTATGCCAAGGAGGAGTTCTCTGATCCCAATGACAGTAAGGGCAGCTGACACCCCCTCGTCGTACGCCAGCCGATGCCACCCCATGGCATCGGGGGTTCAAGGAGGCAGACTCACCTGGGATCTTGACCCGCCTGTCTGGGTCACTGACAGCCCACAGGTAGACCAACATGTCCATGCCCCCGCTAGCAAAGTGCTCGTTATCTGGAGACCAGGCTAGGCAGACCACCTTGGCATGGTGCCCATAGAAGTCATTCTTCACCTGGCGAGGAAGACGTGGGGGCCACAAATCAAACCTGACTCCGCTCACAGGTGAAACAAACAGCCGCAACTGAGGCGCGGGACGCCGGTCGACTCACGGAGTATCCGTCGGCCACACTGAAAACAGTGATGACCTTCTTCTCGTCTGCCACAGCCAGGAACGCACCGTCGTTGGAGTACGCCATGTCCGTAATTGGCCCCTTGGCCTCCATCGTCTTCCCATCATCCTTCAGCGTGTTCCCTTGGATGGAGAACAAATGTACCATTCCATCCTGGATGGGACAGAAACAGTCTCAGAGGCCTGCAAGGGTCGTAGCGGCAAAGAACAGACCCAGACAAAATGCAGAGTGCGGGTAATCCGCCATTGGTGCCAACCACTGACTGAGCATCAGATGTCTAATGCTACAGGCGTAACACGTGATTTTACGTTAAAGACGACATCTTTCTCTTCACTGGTCCACTTACAGCTCCGCCCACTGCAGCAGTCCCGCCTCCTGGGTGAAGAGCGGCCGACTCCGGCTCAAATCCCAGGTTTTCCAGAGTGAAGCACTTCTTCTTGTCTTTCATCAGGACCAGCTGTCCGGGCACAAACGAGGGAGACGAGCAGATGATTTCTCAACGCTTTAACGAGTTCAAACGGTCCGCTAGACTCACAACCGACAGAATTACCTGCCCGATACAAACGGCTAAAGCATATCCCCCTGGTCCCACTGCGATGCATTTGGGCTGGAAGTCCATCTTCAGCAGGTCGGAAGCACTAGAGAATAAAAGCTCCATAAGAATGGTACGAGAAACCACCCAAAACCGGCCACAAACACGCAGGCACAGAGATTCAAGGGACCTGCTAATCATTTTCTCCGAATAGTGATGAAAACAGATGTTTGCCCAAGGCCAGCCAACCCCCATCGGCTAGAAAAGGCAACAGATTACAGGTCCCAGCATGAAGCAGCTCAGCTTAGCAACAGAGGACAGCAGAGGAGGGCTAAGACATGTAGAGATATTAAGGCACATAAGGGGTTAAAGTGAGAAGCAAGGTTCAAAGCATCTTTAGCAGTTAGCAGCAAAGGAAAACGACACGAGAGCATAACTTTAATGTGAATCACGCTGCATTCTATTCTCCCTCATGTAGAGCGGAAATTCCTGATGGCAAGAGACCACCGCAGCAGACAACCGCAGCAGACCACCTGGCTCACCTGTACTCCTTCCGTTTCAGGTCAGTGAAACGCACAGTGTCGTCCATGCTACATGTCACCAGCTGCCCGTCCTTATCCACGGCCATCTTGGCTACCAGGTTGCTGTGCCCTTTGCCAGAGAATCCGTCATTATCCCCAGTCTCGGCATCCCAGTAATGTGGGAGGGGTTAAGGAAGGCAAATCTGGGGGGGGGGGGCCATGCTCTGGCACGGCCACATGCCACCTAGCTGTCAGACTTGGCAACAGCAAGAACCCGGAAGCCGCCGCACACCCAGAAAGGATATTAATGTGTCCATCATGGCCCCCGGAGTAGATGTAAGGGCGGCCCTCATTCCTGTGAGCCGTCAGCGACTGGATGGGCTTACTGTGTCCCTGCAACATCACCATTGAGCATGGGGTGAGTGAGGCTAATTCCAGAAGCAATATTTGTTTTAATTTAGCTCTAACCCAGCCCTAACCAAAAACATAGCCCCAACATAAAAGAACAGCTTTTTAATCACATCGCGGGGACCAAATGTCCCCACATGTATAAGTACAAGTAATGTACATCTGAGATCACACACGCTCTACACGCCCCCCCACCTTGATGGTGCGCAGGGGTCGGTCGGGGTTGTTCCGGTCCAGGTAGTTGATGTATCCAGAGAGCGAGATGCTGAGCAGGTGACCCTTCTGCCACAGGCAGCCCAGCTGCTGGTCCAGGACGTCGGCTCCCATGTGGAAGGTGGTGACGGCCGTGTTGGCCGCCACGTCCCACAGCTTCACAGTCTTGTCCCCGGAAGCGGAGATCAGCTGCGTGCTGTCGGCACTCCAGCTCACCTGGGGGGGGGGGGTCGGAAAGGGGCCGGGTTTAAACACGCCTGACAGATGGACGTCGATGAAACTGATCCCTTATGCGGGCCGTTGCCTGCGGGGGTGGGGGAGCGAACACAGGAGAGCATCGTGGCACCCCGGTGATGTCCCACAAAGAACGGCGAGGGCTGACGCAGGTTGCACAGGGATTCAGACAGACTGTGTTCTGCCCACAAATAAAGGCTGTGGCAGCCAAGCAGGCCACATACCCAGCACACAGGTCCGGATCAGCATGTCGCCGAAATGGGGCTTGTCACAGCAGCTGCTACTACTCACTGCCACTAGCCATGATCAGTCAGCCTACTACATTTTCATCTCGCCCTATCTGCCTAACCCTCTTAGATGTAATCTATAGGGAAGGGGGGGGGGGGGGCAACAGGAATACAAATGACATCACACTATGGAGAAATACAGAATTTTAATCCATGATGAATCATTGCTAAAAGGCTGCATGTACTGTACCAATACAGGACATGACCCAGCGAGGTTGAAGTATCAGTGCTGTTCGTATAAGGAGTAACACAAAAAGTTGACACTGCACCCATAATTTGGACAGGAAGGGCTACACTGGATATTTACATTAACTACTGTACAGAAGTAGGTCAACATGCTGACTTATCACGGTGGGAACACCCCTGGTTCAGCAAAGAGGTGGTACATGCCAACATAAACACATACCAAGGGTAGTGACCCATCCAAACTATTTTTAAAGAGGGGGAAGGCCTCATGCGCATCTGTTCCCTCTTGCCTGTGAGCTAACGCACAAGCCGTTCCTGCTCCATTAGCGAGGTTCTCACTTCTGGAGGATGAAACATCAATACCCAGAACAAAACAAAAGAGCTCGGCGCCTTCAAAATGGACCGAACAGCACGTGCGGCTTCCATGGCGCCCCCCACAGGCTGCGACCCGCAGCACCAGGCCCGGCACTCCGAGAACATTCTACACGTCGCGCGTTCCATTTGCCCATGGGACTCGGATTCCGAGTTTTGACACCAGAAGTGACGATGCGCCCGCTCCCATTTCTTGTACAGCACAGAGGATCCAGAGTTCAGAATCTAAGATGGCTGCGCCCTTTATCAACAGAAGGGAAAGTCATAGTTTTATCCTGTTTATGCACTACTTCTTATTTGCGGCTCATTAAATTGGTCGCACACACCGTCCAACTTATCTGTGGACGTGTTGCTACTGAGTTTTATACGTGAAGCACTGCACGTTGCGTGTTATCAAGTGATATTGCCAACAACCGCTACCAATTAACCAGGCCAGCATTGGATTTCATTATTAGGGAAGGTAGTTTGGGCTGGTTGCAAGTGAACAAAGATAAAGGCCATTTAAACTGCGGTACCTTAAATCCGACAAGTCGTCCATATGGGTCCATGGTATCGCTACTTCCGTGGCGAACGGAACGACTGATTTCCCCCCCAGAGTTTTTAGCCGATGGGATCCAAAAATCAGATCCAGAGGCAAACGGAATAACTGCATGAATAACTTGGAGACTCCCCAGCAATCCGGTCTCATGTCAATCACTGAGTATCTAGAAATGAAGCTCCGAACCGAATGCAACAAAATTTTGGTATTCCAGTCTCCTTGGCACAAGTCAGGGCACCTTTGGCCCAGCAGGGGGCGCTGTACTCACCGCATAGACGCCGCCGTCATGCGCCTTTGCACCTCCCAGGGCACCAGTCTTCTCACCCGTCTTTCCATCATAGAGGAAAATCTGGTTGGAGACGGAACAAAAAATAAACAATTAGCTGCGTGTTTCAGACGCCGTGTTAATATCTCCTCAACGGGCATCTATACGAGATCCTTTGCTTTCCCCAATTAGAGACAGATTTAAAAGTTACTGTCGTCATGCAATTGGGGATCTGAACCAACATCCATCATTTTAAGGGTTCAGACCACATCCTGTCTGCAGGGGTAACTTGAATGCCCACATGCCGTTTTTTTTAGCCCCCCATGTGTGTCATTCCTTGGAAGGTTAGCAAAGTGAGCTTGGGGGGGGGGGGTTAATTCCCCATCCGGTTACTGGGACCCCAGTGAGCACACAGCCCATTTATTGTGGTCTATGGTCTTGCTGACATAATGAGAAACATCTGCAGCTACATCTCCTCAAGATTAACGAGCAAAGAAAGGATGGTGCTACTGTAGTTTTTGGTTGGGGGGGGGGGGGGCGTAAAGTATAATTAATGGCACCCAGACAGCTGT
>JABFDZ020000016.1:19657383-19671044 GCA_019775955.2 Pollimyrus isidori
CCCCCCCCCCCCCCCCCCCCCCCCCCCCCCCCCCCCCCCCCCGCCCCCCCCCCCCCCCGCGCCCGCCCCGCCCCCCCGCGGGCGCGCCCTGAACGCTCACCTGTCCATCCGCACCTGCGGACGCAAACCTGCTGCCATCCGGGGAGAAGCGCACACAGTTCACGAACCGGCTGTGATCCTGGGGGGTTGACAGGAATCCAAAGTCAGTCCATTTAATTAAAATATATAATTAAAAAAAAATTAAAAATCACAACACTGCCCCCCCACGCCGCCTCAGTCCAGCACAGCTGGCTGCTACAGGGTCCGTCTGGCTCACGGAGGACGATGCGTTTTAAAGAGGCACAGAGACAGAATGGCTCCTGTCCATCAGAGCAGCCCCTTGTAAAACATGCATGCATATTAACAGGGCTGTGTAGACCTAAGAACAGGGTGTCCCGTTACACTCCATCAATATTTAATGACACCCGGCACCCACTAAGGGGAGGGCTTCCCCAGAAGGAAGCACCCCTTCTCTGCACCACAGGGGCCCCCAGGTCCAGAGCTGTGTGGTATTTAGCACAAGGAGTTTGAGCCGGTGTGTTAAATGAAGGGAAACCCAAATATGCACAGGGCTCCGGCCCATCGGAACTGGAGTTTGACACCCCAGCGCTAAAATGAGGGAGTCCCCAGTAGGCAGACTCCCGCAAAGGGCCCAGACTGGCCTCTGTCTGTGGGCTGCAGATACCAGCCGAAAGTAGGCGGCGTTATTTATCAAGGCCTGTCCGGTAGACGGCCCACCCAGCAGGCCTGCTGAGGACTGGCCCTGAGCCCGGAAGCTTCCGACCAACAGCAGCCAGTGCAGAAGATCAAGCCGAGGAAAAATGCCCCCCTTCTTACACTACTAAGCCTGTACTCTGCTCGATCAGCCTGGACGTCAGTCACTAGTGTGACGCCTGTCAAAATGCAGTCAGCTGGCAACCTCCCCCCCCATAAACACTCTACTGCTCTACATAATTACGGTGCAGTGGCACTTCGGTACTACAGCAGCTCTACTACACCAGCTCTATTACAACCCCCGCAGCAAGCGAGTAGCTGCCAGATCCTCTACACCTTCAGTCACAGGTTGCACTCCAGACATACTCAAGCTGAAAAGAGGGGAAAGTACTGATTAATCTCACTCCTGATACTTTTCTGCACATTGACTGGTTTAGAACTACGTCGTACGTCCAAACCGCAATGAGAAGATCCAACACCAAGAGAAACAGAAAAAAAATCAGGACACTGCTAGACACTGCCAGGATGCCGGCCCAACTTAGGGAACATACAAAAATCGCAGACAGAGCAGGAGTCGAACCCACAACCCTGGAGGCCAGAAGGCTCCTCACACAGCTACGGTTTAACATCACGTTGTAACTGAAAGGAGAAGTCTCGGCGGAGGTGAGCATGGCTGACCGTCAGAGGCGGCCTTTAGGGGCCACAACTCACGCTCATGGTGAACTTGAACTTGAAGGGCGGCCCTTCGAAGAAGGCGGAGCAGTTGTCATCGCTGCCGGTGACCAGGCGGTACGGCCGAGTCTGCTTGATGTCCACGCTGTTGATGATCTTGTTGTGGCCGGTGATCTCGCCCACCGAGGAGCCAGTGTCCCACAGGAAGACTGCACCGAACCTGCCAGCAAGGCGGGGGGGGCGGGGGGGGATTAAACAGCCGGGACAATGACCTCTCGCCTGCTCTCGGTCCCACTCCGTGCACATCAGAGATGGCCGCTCTTTGAAGAAATGGAATTCGCTCCAGTGAAAGGCCTTGTCAACACCACACTGCGGAGGCCTCATCTGGCAGAGCTGCTTTCCATGCTGACCAATATTAAGATGGATGTTCTACGAAGCAGCGAATTAAACACAAGACAATAAACCAAGGGGTGGGTAATCTTACCCGCAAATGGCTGGTGTGTATGGGGGCTTTCACTGCAACTCCCTAATTAGAGGACTGATTGGCTGAGGAGTCCTCACACCTGGGTGTGACCAGATCACCTAAAGGTTTTCCCAAAAACCTGCATACACACCGGTCCTGTGCGGATAAGATTGCCAACCCCTGCGGTAAACCCACCAAGTGCCACAGACACCTTAAGAAATTCATTACAGGTAACCGTCACCGGAACTGAATTATTGATTGCTGTGGGTTACTTCTGCGATACAAGCTGCAGTATTCAGCTTAAACCACCATTTGGCTACTTGATTATTACAACACTTCAGAAAAGAGATTACTCAAAACTCGCTAAACTGAATGAAAACACTATGACAATATACATCTGCCATCTTTGACAGGAGAGCACAGGACAAGACCTGAAGACCACCCTGTGACAATTTTGAGGGGGACAATGGGACAACTCCAGGGAGCCACGTAATTTTCCCCTTTGACTGTTCTACAGTCTCCGCTCCCACACAGACGGCTTCGTAGCCAGAAATTCTACACCAGAGCTGGGTCTTGAAAAGAAAAGGCGCAGCAGATCCCACAAAGATTACGAGCGACACAGAAGGCTGAGTGTGAAGCCCGCGTGCTCGGTTTACTGGGTCACGCTGCAGTTTTAAAATAGGCGCCCCCTATGGGACACTTCCAGGAATGATTTTCTCAAATATTCATCATTCCATCTGACTATCTCCCTGTGCTGCAGAGAGCAGTGGCAGACCCGGTTCTGACTCTGAATACATTACTGTCCTACAAAGTATTCATTACTTACTTCTGATAGTTGTACCTTATTTGCACTGAAACAACCCACTCAAAGCATCTTGGACGATCTGGACGAGTCTACATGAAATGTAACCTCTAGTCAAATTAGGATAACCTAATACTAAAACAACAGACAACCCCACATTCAAAGTATTTACACTGGCAACTGCCGGAACAGACCATAATCGTCTGTGCTGAACTGACTCTCAGCAGAGGGTTCAGTCCGCCACTGTCTGGCCGGAAAGCAAGACTCACTTTTCCCTGCCTTCCCCCACCATGGCGATTCGCTTGCTGTCCTCTGTCCAGGCGATGTCTTTGACCTTGCCCGAGAAAGGCTGGTACTCATACTTCAGCAAATGTTCCTTCTGGGTGGTGTCCCAGATACGGATCTTGCCGGAGATATCTGTATAAGGGAAGTTTCTATAGTTTTAAACAAAAACCATTGAAAGAACGCGCTCGAGTTAAGACGCGAGACAATACATGGGAACTCAGTTCTCTTTCATATTCACTCATTCTTGGGGCTAGCCAGCACACAACACCCCCCCGATCAGCTGGAGTTAAGCAGCTTGCTCAGGAACCAAACACTTATGATTAAGCTGCCAGCCACTTTATTTCAACAACTGTCTGGATATGGGGCCAGATCTGCAACCCACTGAGCGATACACCACCCTTAAAACATTTCAAACTGATCAAAACACAGACTGGCCAGTCCTTTCATCAGATGAACAAGCAGAGATTCAGAAACACTAAGGTGTTGCGATTACAACAAAGCGGCAGAATTACAAGCCACAAGCGGCCAGCACGCCTACCCTACCTGCAGAGGCGATGTAAAAGCCACTGGGGGAGTATTTGGCCACAGTGACCTGGTGGGGGTGCTCCGTGTAAATGTCTGCGATGGCAGGATTCTAGAACACAAACTGGACGTTACCCAATGGTGACTGAGACAGGTAATTAATGAATAATCAGAGACTCAGGAATTAATTACATCTTATACACTCTAACTGAACTCAAGCGGAGCTCAACTTGAATTGCATCAGCAAAATTAAACAGCCCTTTAACAACAGGTGAAGATCATATTAATACAACCACTAATTTATCATCACCATCATCATCATTTTACCATTACAGAGCCAAAACTAATACAAAAACAGACATACAAACAAAAAATACAGCAGGACATTGGTGAAGGCAGTTAATTTAGGGGCAGTGACTATACAGACCTATAATTAAAAAGTGATACATTGCATTCACTCATCCCCCTGCGCAATGCTGAGATCCAGATAAAGACCACCTGTTATACTTTATAGGAGACATAAAGCCCTGTCACCTCCAAATATCTTAAAAAACACGCCTATTCCAGCTCAAGAGTTTGGTGCCCAGAGCATAAAGAAGTGCGGCCGAGCTGCCTACATCAATGTTCCTGATGATGACGCTCTTCCCATTGGTGTAGAGGAAGTTGTTTCCTTTGGGGTCACCTCCAAGGGTCTTGGAGACACCCCTCTCCATTTGGGGGAGGCTGGCAAAGACTTTCTCTGGGTACAAAGGAGAAAGAAGAGGACCATCATCAAGTAAGGCATCGAAGTGACCTGTCATCAGCAGTCAAAGTGCCCAGGCTCTTCTCGCTGTAGCTGCGTTTTAAAAAATGACAGCTCTTAATGCAACCAAGCCAAGTTAGCAAAAAGAAAAAAAAAGTGTCAATTGAAGATGCACATTTGTATGTGTAACACAGAAAATGGGAGGCATTCACATTTAGCCAAGAAGCTAAATTGTGTCATTACAGCGGTGAAAATCCCAGAAAAACCCTTCATGATAGCCAGGGAACACTGAAGGCATCTTAAGTAATCGGGACAACCGGAAGATATTACATAGTCCCCGTTTCCACGCAGACCTCTTTAGAAGGAACTAAAATACATAAACGATGGCATTTGTGGAGTCCACATCGGATGACCGCTACTTTCATTCTCTGATCAAACCCAGGGGACCAATTCGCAGAAGCCCTGCAGAAAAGCACCGTTTTTTCTGGGCGTGAATGTTAACTGAAAATAATACACCTGAACAGGCACGAACAGGTCCGCACTTTTCCGCATTGTAACAAATGTCAATCGGTTCAGCTCAACTTCAGTGGGCTGACGATCTAAATAAAAATGGCCGGGTTTGTTTTGTTTTTACGGGGGTGAGAGAGATCTGGCAGAAGGGTAATGAAACCTCGCCGGTCGGACATGCATGCAGTCTGTAAAGCCCACCAAGAAGTTATCCGACAGGGCGAGGCTCCTAGCTCCTCGGGAGTCCGCTCGGCTGGTAACTGCTGCCCGGGGTACATAACACTTACATACTGCAAGTATCAATCACGATGGCTGGTATACAGCAAGTCAACCGATCGGCGACTTACTCAGTTCGTACGACATGCTGACAGGCGCCGCAATAAGCTCTTCGTACGGATGAATAGTCAGTAGAGCCTCCGTGCTCAGACTCCTTGCTCAGATCCCTGCACCGCCGACTCGGCCCAGACTCGCCCAGCGGCACCAACGCGGAAGAAAGTGTCGCGCGCCGCGCCTTTATCCATATATGGTAAAGTCGGCCGCGGCGCGCGCGCCTAACACGCTCTCTCAGGAAGTGACGTCCTCCTCACGGCCCAGAATTGGGAAGCTAGGAATGGGGAATTGTTTGTTTCTTATTACTTTCACCGCATTGTATTTATGAAAACGTTGTAACCATCACAAGGTTACAATTTATAACACGTTCTGTCTGCTATTACTCAGGTGTATGGAAAACAAAACGCCAATCCATTGCAATTAGAATTACCAGCGATGCCTAAAGCCGATGCATTCGCCATTCTGTTTTTTACGTTTACCACATGTCCATGACATTCGCTATAAGTCAAGTTAAATGCCCTTATCGATGCTTTCGGTCCTTTAAAATATGCGTGCTCTTTAAAAAAGTATATAATCCGAAGCGTCTTTAGTAAAATGTTTACTTATGGAATATTTCGAAAATCTATAGGCTGCAATACACATGTACATGACTGCATGACGCTTCATTAAAATTGCTGTCAACTTGATTTTGAAGTATTTATATTTTTCTAAAACCTGTTTGTGAATAGGTTAAGTGTAGACATAGTAATGTAATGCAAGGTGTGTTCAGAGATGGTCTTCTGAAGCTGCATAATTGTGTTATGAAAAGAAATCACTGCAAATATGTAGCCTAACTAAAGAAAAATGTAGTAGCATGCTCAATGAACCACCGGGATTTACACTGTGTAAGAACATTATACAAAATAATTGCCTTACAATGGGTGCCATGGAGGCGCAGTGAGTAGCATATACCTATACAGTTGGGAGTTTGAATCTCAGTTCTGCGTGTCATGTTGGCGTGTTCCCCGTGCTGTGCACTGCTGTTCTTAGTACTCCAGCTTCCTACTGCAATCCAAAGACTTGCAGTTAGTTTAAATGGCACCTCTACATTGCTTGATTGTGTGCTTTTACGTGCCCTGTGATGGAGTGACGTGCCATGCAGAGTGTTCCCTGTGCCGCCTAAGATTGACTCCAGGCCCCGTTGCGACTCTGACTAAGACGTTAATGATGAAGTAAAAAACATTTTTATTTCAATGGAAAGAATTATAAATTAATGAAATTACAGTTGGTCATAATAACTGTTTGCCAAAATAGAATATTTAAAAAAAAAAATTTACATAAATTGTATCATAATTGATAAAATGCAAATGTTGTTCAATTATTTTTCATAATACTGTATATAGTCTTATGGTGGTACATGAGCTGTAAAACTTGCAATTAAACCCTTTATTTTTGTTTATAGAGTGTGAGTACAAAATGTAGAAGTTCTGCTCCTAACTAGGCCCAATGTTGCAATATTGTAACACATTCCTAAAAACTAACTAAAACAAAAAAAAAATAACTCTTCCATTCAGGACTCCTACAACATCTGGAAGGAGAAAAAAATGCCCATTCTTTTTAATATTTGGGTTTTACAGGGTTAAAACTGCATAATGCCATGTGCTATTTTGTATCCTCTCTGTAGCGCTTTGAGTGCTCGGAAGAGTAGAAAAGCGCTATATAAATGCAGTCCATTTAGTTGACAGTTTTTTTTCTTACTGTGCCAGGAGTGGGATACTAACAGCTCTGCTCAAAGACTGAAATAGCTGTGAGCTTTCAAATACTGCAGACGCCACACAAAACATTCAGTTTGTTTTATTTTTTTATTGAGCAGAACATCAATTATTTTGAAAGGTAATTTCTGGAAATTTAATATAAAATTTGCCAAAAAATTGATTTATGAAAATAAGTTATGGTCAAGGTCAAATTTTTTTATAAAGCACATTTAAAACAACCAAGGTTGACCAAACTGCTCAGCAATCAGATTAGTTCAGGTTTAACAATAAATATATAAAAGTAGATAAAAATAAAATAAATATCAACATGTCAGCCACAACTCATATTAAAGCTAATGAAGAAAAATGATTTAGATTTAGGCCTATCTAAGGACTGGGCCGTTCTAATCTCCAGTGGTAGCGTATTCTGCATAAAGTAAATGTCCACAAGGAGAATGTCTTTAAAGGTGAAGTAAAAACTCATTACCGAACATCTGGAAAATGTTCAGTAGCCTATATGTACGATGCTGGTTTAAATGACCCCACGCGTGTTTACGGCGGCCTCTTACGTGATACCTCACAGTGACTCTTAGATCGTGTCTCTCCAAGGGGTTCAAAACTGTCACACTAGGCTCGTTCGATCCTCCTGTGTGCCACGCCCCCCTCGTTTACCTCATGTGGAATCCCTATATTCACCAGCTGTTTTCAATCCCATATAATTGAGTCTTTGTATTTTGTGCGTTCAAGTACATTTTCCCAGTCCTGCCAATGATGTTCTTAGCCATGTGTTGCCTCGTCTGCGTGTTCGACTTAATAAACCCTGTATTCCCCGACTTTCCTTCTCTCTGCTCCTGTTTTTCCTGCTTGCTCAATGGCACTTCTGGAAAAAAAATGTACATGGCTTTTCTACATTGTGGGGGTCTGCACCCCTAAGCTCCCTGATGTGGAAGGGTCAACTGTATAGCATATTCAGTTATGTAAAGTACATAATGCTTGATAATGATAACTGTGACTGGTTTATGTATTCACTATGCTGTACATTTTTATTGCTTTTTAGGCTATATCACATAGGTATGTAGTTGACTATGCCATCTAGGATTGTATGAGTACACGATGCTGTTCTTGCAATGACGCATTTCTTGGATGTTGTCCGTGTCCTTCAGCAACACAGGAATTGATTCTGATAAGTGAAAATTACACTGTAAATACATGATTTCTACTTTATATAGGCTGTGTGTTTATTGTAACATTCCAACTTTTAATATATGTTAATGTTATTTTTGGTGTTCTGTGCTACCTGGTATGTTTTGGTAGATTATTTTTTTGAGGGTGGTAAGGTTCAGTTTTTGTCATATATATTAATGATAATTGTTGCTTACCGAATGCTTCATATAAATGCTCTGCTTTCAGATAATGGGGAAAGCTGTACTCCAGTACACTGAAGTTATACTTCAAATGCCTCCTCAATAAACACTTTAAGGGCCTGTACATTTATTCATTTATCTCTTTATTTATTTAGTAGACATCCAAGGCACCATAGGAGTGAGTCAGAAAATAGGCCTGCACTCCAAGTAGCGTATCTGCTGAACCAGATTTCATCTGTTTAGAGTCCTCCTTTTTGCCCCTTTGTTCTCCTTTTCCCATCCTTCTCCACCCCTCGGTCCCACAAAAAAATGAGAAACCTCCATGCAAGCACACTACGGAAGCCAAGGGTGGCTGTGCTTGCAATTAAATCAATACAATGGCATTAAAAAATAATAATTGCAAGCTGTTCTCAGCTTCCATGCACATATACTTTAGAGCATTATGACATATGCATCAAAAGCGGATAATAAGTACAAAAGCCAAAACAAAAGACTGCAACCCAACTCTCACCCGTGTGCTGTCACTCTCACGCTTTCCGATTCTCACGCTCACGCAAGAAATCTTATGTCAAATCTATATTATTCTATCATAGACCTAACGTTATATGCAACAAAAACGTTGGGGTAGTTTGCAAACCCTGACTTTTTATTACACTATTTAGAAAGGTAATAAAACTGTTACATGTGCAGACTTGTTTCAAATGGAAAATCTCACTCTAGCTGACCAAAGTTTACAACACTGATTTACAAGTAAGAGCAGGAAAGATGAATACCATGCCCTGTGTGTGCTCTGTTGTGTCGATATAGATGACGTTTGATGTACTTTAGTATATTCCAGGTAATCCCTTAAGCGATAAGATAGGACTGCGAAATTTATATAGAATTTACTTCTATACCAAATTGAAAAAAATATCCTCTTATATTCTTCTTCCTAAACCGGTGCAAATTTGCGTAAATTTCCTAGCACTATACTTAGCCTATGCAGATTTGCACAGGCCATCAGCGCCATTGTCCTCCTGCTTTTGTTGTGCAAACACACTAGTCACCTGTGAACTCTGGGGCATTTGCATTTACGCAGACTGGTAGTTCAAATCCAAGGCAGCCAAACCTATGTGTGTGATATGGAAACCTTCACAAAAGCCTGCCATATCTATACAAAATATCCAACACACTGGCTGACCTGCAAATATGAAAGACACATTCACGAAATACATGGAAACACGAGTCTTTTATTTATGGAAAATAGAGTTAAAATAGAACGAAATGAAATCGCAACAGAAATCGCAGCAGGTTTACCTGCGTAAAGTGTCACTAATCCACCAGCACCCAATTCAGGGATGATGGTCACTGGGTCTGTAAATGCAGCAAACACAGACTTTGAAACGGATAGACAGACAGACTGTGTTGGAGGGTAATCACTGAGAGAAAAGGGAGAAAGATGATGAAGAGATGAACCTGGAACTGAGAGACTGATCAAAATGAAATTACATTATTTCATTCTGTACATGTACGAGCATGTTGTCAACCATGGACCTTGACCGACCTTCACTCAGCTTATGACATTTGGGTACAAACATACATTGGAGACTGATGTGTTAGTCTGTTTTCATTCTATTCATTTCAATCTATTAGCAACTTCTCATTCTATTTTCACTCGGTGACAATGGAGCTGAAGGCCCGTGCAAATCTGCACAAGCTTAGTAGTTCTAGGTATTTTTCATCAGAAAATAAAAAGCTCAGTAGTGAAGGAGTCTCTGTCAGTCCCTGGACTGTATCACTGGATTAAGTGAGTAAATGCACATAGTGTTATTGGCTAATGTGCCCTTTTTACCCTTGGTTCTCATTTTTGGAGTCATGCTGCTGGACAGCCTAATTGAAAGTGACATAAATAAGCAAATATGTTACATTTACTTTAGTGAACTGTTGTCTGAATTAGCTTTGGATCTTTGAAAGATAATTATCTGTTGCGGTGTGTCAAGGGTAGAGGCCAAGCTTGCTTTATTTGATATTTCAGCTCACTCAATGGCTTTGTAAATCAGTATGTCCCAGGCCAGTGTTCAAAAAGAAAATGTTAATATCTTATTCACAAAGTACTAATATGTTGAATCAAAACACATACAAATTAGCATTGCACAGTACAAACATGTTATAATACATAACACTTTGATTTGATAATTTGAAGTATGACATATGACACATAACACATGGATAGCGTTCCAAGTTCTTTTCTCGTACATAAAATGTTAGTGATCCAAAATGGCGCCGAAGAATGAAGAGAGAAAAAAATGATTTAAGGAGATTTCAGGAAATGCACAATGCTCTGTTGTGCTTGTGATTACTTACGCAAATAACAATGTCAGCTTAATAATAAAAGTTTTCAGCGGTAATACCTAAAATAAAAGACGTGCATTTTCGCAAAATACAGCACATTAATGTTAAGACGAATACATCAAGCCAAGCTCGGGGTATTACAGACATTACGGTAGAAGAGAGGCTGAGTAGAGCTCTACAGCATGGTCCAATCAGAGATTGGGACAACGACGTCCGGCGTGTTGCCAAGGAAGGTGACGTATATTTTTAAGGACGCACACCGGACATTGACACCGATTTTTAAATACTTTTTTTTTTTAAATCGTTGATCATGCATCACGTCTAACTTATTAGTAACTTGTCGCAAAACGACGCCAATTAAACGTGCATTTTAAACCGTAAGTTTCGTTTTCTATCTTTTTATCAGAGGTCAGGTATGCAGAGGGTTAAATTTTGAATTTACAATAGTGTGTAGACATCTACTGGAGATGTCGCTGTCCGGCCAATCATGTGCGACCGAGACCAAGCCACTTTCCTCCGCCTTGTTTTTCTGCCGAGCCCTAAGGAGTAGCAACGCAAACAGCCGTACAATTATTAACAAAAGATAAAATCCAAATCCTGGATCGCGGTGCTGTGAAGTGCAACTGGAGCGCCTGGGGTGTGGTCGCAAGGTTAGTTAACGGCGGGTTGTGTGAGCCGATGTCTCCGCCGGGTTCTGCCACTGCGGTCTGCGAAAACAAAGCACTCAGGGTCCGGCCGATCTGCATCTGCAGCACGCTGCAAACACGGTTCATTCCGCTATCTATTCACACTGCAAAAGCGTTTCATCTTGCCCCGCGTTCACGCTCGTCAGATGTGTGAAACTACAAGAAAAAAGGCAGCCAACCGCAAAGGGCTTGAATCTTGAAAGTCGAGTCACGATTTGCGCTGATTTTTTTAGCAGTTATTTCGCGTTACAAACCCTGACGGCTTTCATGCCCCTTAAGTTTGAAGTGATTCCTTGCATCGTTTACAAACCGAGCCCTCACGTGTCAGTAATATGTCAGTATGATGATGTGCTGTGGATGAGTTATAAAGGTCATTAAAGTGTTCTTAATACGTCTGCTGTTATATTTCACCTGAATTTGTCCTGTAGACTACAGTAAGCGTGTACCGTAAATTGTCTAAAATTGCTCATGGAAAACATACAGTACATTGTACATTGTTTACAGATGTTATTTTGCATTTCTAAAAGTAGTTTAAAAATAATAATTATACTGACAGTGAGATGATGATGAAGTGAATATTGTTTACATTATGATGTTATTTATTATTGCAGTGGCAATGCCCAGTTACCTGAAGGGATTTTCTCAGTGCTGCAGTGCTGTGAGGCTGTAATGTATTTAATTCCTCACTTAAAATATTTGGCTAACACTTTACTTGAGGTGGGCACAAATAATGTTATGGTGTTACTTATGTATTAATTATGCTCAACTTGCACGCTAGTTACAAACTTCATATTTGTTCACCTTTAATGAATTTTGATGTATCATTTATCTCAAGCAGTTAATCTGTTAATTCTATAAGTCTTAGTGAACAACTGAAAAAAATACTGAAGGAACAAGTAATGAATAACAAGTGAAATACTGATTAACCATGTTTGTTAATCATTAATGAATCATGACACATCGTTCATCTTAAGTAGGAGAGCACGATATATCTTTATGATTATATGGCTCACAGGCATAAGAATTTGTCCGGACGCCAGCTTTCTGTACTATACGGTCGTTTTCTTGCACCCACAATTTGGTAAGCAGATTAGTAGTATGCCTAAAATATTAAGGAGGCGTATTGTGATATTTATAAATTTGGACTATCCTTATATTTAATAAACGTGCCAGACTTTAAGCTACGAAAAGTACCTCTAACCCACCTCTTTTTACCTTGTTTACCCACAATCATCTCCATTTTTTTAAAAACTATTTTTTTAGCTGAACAATATGCACATATTTAAACTAACAATTAGCAGTGACTAAATCAAAATTATATTTACGTCATTGATATCATATTTTGAGGGTAAATAAAATAATTTTAAGCCGACTATATGTCAATAATAATGATAATGGGGGCTTTGATGGGAGAAAATAATGAAGAGAGGAAAAATCTCCAATATCAGTAGGAAAGTCCCTTTCTGCACCAGTTTAGTGCTCATTGTTTCTGTGATTTATCGAAACAGTGACATGTGCACTGAGGGAATAATTCTATAAGGCTAAATCAAAACAAGAATGTACTGACGCCGGCAGGGGTGGGTGATCCAATCAAGACCGATAGAGGGGGCAGACAGACAGCGTACGCGGCCCTTACTTATCTTTAGCCTTCCACAAGGACAAGTACCAACTGTCTAACTACGGCAAATGTCGAACATGTGGTTGCCACATAGATGGAAGGTACCGAGAGAGGGGGGAGATGCCCAAAAAGGGCTATAAGAGGGACAGAGCTGAGACATGTGGTTGAACCTCTTCCTGTACATGCTGGATGTATGTCAGACAGACGCTCCCAGCTTGCAACCTGTTAGAGAATAAACCCGTGGCTTGCAACTGCTCCTCGTCTCAGCTGTGAATCTCTTCTCATCAACGGACCCGGTGGAGTACAACTCCAACAGCACCCTCCACTAACCGAATTTAAAAAACACAAAGATTCACCAAATTTACATAGATTACTAAATTCTGGTTCTCGCATCATACCCCTCATTATATTTTAGGGTACCACTGGTCTCCTTACCAAATTGTGGGCGTAAATAGAGACCCGTATAGTACTGAAAAACCAGCATCTGGACGAAGGGTTATGCCCGTCACCCAAAGCCCTGTTGATTATTGTGCATGCGCCATATATTCATGGTTATATTGTGATGAGATATCATGCAGCCCTAATCTTAAATAGCGACTGCGGGAAATTTTACTAAATTTCCCGGAGGAACCTTCCCGAGGGATTAATAAAGTACCATCCATCCATCCATCCATAATTTGGACATGGCTGAGTAGTAGCTAGGGGTGCAACGGATCAAAAAACCCACGGTTCGGATTGTTTCGCGGATCAGAGTCACGGATCGGATCAATTTTCGCATCAGCAAAAAGGGGAGGAGTCAAATGTAATTTGCTTCTCATTTATTACAAGAACAGTATGGCAAGGAACTTTTGGT
>JABFDZ020000016.1:19671144-19687776 GCA_019775955.2 Pollimyrus isidori
GGATCACGTGCGTTCCGAACCGTGGGTCGTGATCCGTACGGATCACGGATCAACCGCGATCCGTTGCACCCCTAGTAGTAGCTGAGTTATTACCGTGTATTTGTATTTCCCCAAGTGGGGCTGTCACGATCGTGTCGCGATGTAATCACATTATATGGAGCATATGCACAATAATCGCCGGCAGCAGAACTTTAGATGGTAGGTGGCTTTTTAGTACTATATAAACATTTATTTACGCCCACAATTTAGTAAGCAGATTAAGTGTGCCTAATATATCAATGAGATGCATATTATGATGCCCAAAAGTCGGTAGTCTGTATAAATGAATAAATTCCTTATGTTTATTAAGTTCAGTTAGCGGAGCATGCCCCATGCTACCTTTTTAGTAATCGACAAGCATTGAAGTGACAGTGAAGAAAGAGGCAGCTCAGCAACGACGGTATCTTTTAAAAGAGAAGATTTTGTGGATAAACAAGGTAAAAAGATGATGTGGTGGTTCTTTTTGCATTTTAAAGTCCAACACTTATTAAACATAAGAATATGCCGAATTAATACAGACCACTAACTTTTGGGTGTCACGATACATATCTCATTAATATTTTATGCACACTATTACTCTGCTTACCAGGTTGAGGGTGTAAATGTCCATATTGAACTGAAAAGCCGGTTTCTGGACAAATGTTTCACTTGTCATTATGTGGCGCATGTACTATATAATCGCAATTACATCTTGACATGATTGCAACAGCCCTACCTTCAAATAAAAAAAATCTGTTGCTTTTTCTCTATAAATTGTGTTTGCTATAAAATTGTGGCTTGTTCTAATATAATTATATGTATTTTTTATTTTTTTTTTAAATATAGCACAGGCTTCCCCAAAGAACTGACCAGAATGGATTAAGTGAGATTGCCTTCTGAAGACCGGCATATGTGAAGGTGCCATTTACCCTCAGATATGGAATTTGGTTTCTACGTGGGAATTACGGCAAGAGATCTGATGCACCCGTGTGACTGACATGAATGGCGGTCTGATTGCTGCAACATGAATCCGGGTAGTCAACACCAAGACGTCTTCATTTCCTTCGTGGAGAGCGGCTGGAAGAAGCACAGCAAAGCACCTCCCCATTCGCTGGAACTGAAGTTTAAAACCTTAGACAAACATTACTGTGACAAATGTCGCTTTTCATCTAGAGATGGTGTGCAGTTCCAGAAGCATGTGTCCCAACACGCAGAAATGACGTTTTCCTGTTCTTACTGCAGCCACGTTTCCTACACGAAAGGGGAGTCTCAGCGTCATCTCGTCCAGCACACGGGCACCTTTCCTTTTAAGTGCCAGTTCTGTGAGTATGGAGCGATAAGGAATGACTACATAGTTAAACATACGGAGAGGGTTCACAGGGTCATGGTAGAAAAGGCCAGCAAAGTGAAAAGGAAACAGTTCACTGTAAAAAATGGTCCTCGGGCCCCATCAGAATTGCACTCTTCTGTGACACGTACGCTGGGGGCCACAGTGGCTAGTGTGCCACCTACTGGTACAGATGGTAATTCTGATAAGGTGATTACTAAGGAAAATCTGGACAGTGCTAACGGTTTAGCTAAAGTACAGGTGGAGCTCTTAGCACCTCTGAATGAACCCATTCAACCAGACCGGCCTCTTACTGTCACGTACCCTCCAGAGCTGTCCATCCCACCTGGCTGCTTTCTTGAACTCGTGGAAGTGAAAACTGTGAACGGGACTAAGGAACTGGAGCTCAAGTTAGTCTCGCAGCAGTCTATCGAAGGAGAAAGACTAGAGAAAAGCCTGGAAGGTCGAACTGGAGAATGTATGGGAGAAAATGAGAATGTTAATATGGCTAAGGCATCCTACCACTGCAGTCTTATTTCGCAGTGTGAGAAAACCGTGGTCTCCAGCCCATCTGTGTCAAAACTGGATGTGGAGCAGCACAGCGACTTCTCGCTGATTAAGAACCTATTAGCTGCAGCACCTGCTGGTGACCTGAAACTGAGGCAAAACTCAAAGAAGACACTGATGACGTTGAAAGAGGAGCCTGAAGAATGCGAAATTGAGCATGGAGACAAAATTCAACTTGGAGCCCCAACCAACAAAGGCCAGACGGTAATGGGTGAAAGGCAAGAAAAGGGCAAGAAGCTGCTTATCAATATTAAGGACTCTGTTGTGGCTTCACAGACTAGAGTCACTCCTGAGTGTGTCAGCCAGCAGAAGTCCAGTTCTAAAAGACCCCGAGAGGTATCTCTGGTCAAAGAACTTGTTTCTTCTTCATGTGAGAAACACTCAAACGCTGGTTCAGCACAGATCCAAGCGGCAAGCAGTAACACGAGTCCCTTAAAGGCTCCGGCCATTTTGAAACGTGAAAGTTGTACCGTTGATTCAGTCCCTGTTGCTAGGATCAGTGCGGAGACGCCTGATGGAGATGTGGACGCCGCTGACCTGCAATCTGGGGAATTGCCCATAATTTCATCAGTGTTTTCCCTGCACCGGGGGCCCGAGGATATTCCTGCACGCGTCTGTTGGGAAGCCACCAGGAAACGACAGCTTCAGTCGGCTCCAGTGCCACCTTCTGTAGAAGGCCCGAGTGCCGTTGGGACTGAGCCGTCTGCTGTACAAGAATCGGGGATCACAGTGGCTTCAAGTGCCAGCACAGTGTTAGGTACCAGTTTTAGTGTTAGTAACAGTACTTGCAACGCACAAGAAGGTACTAAATATGATCCTGAAATAGACTCCCTAAAAAACAGAGCTCCTGAGATTTCACAAGTCCCCCTGCCGGAAAATCCGCCACCGAGCCAAAAGGTTGCAGTGTTGGAACAGATCAAAAGCCATCTTAACAAAATTCCTCCAAATGTAACCGCCATAGTCAATAACCCCGAAAACCAAAAAAATGCTGAAGGCTCTCAGCCTACATTTATTCCTGAGGGCACCACGCTAAAGATCTCAAGCTGCCCGTCGAAGTCCTCGGAGCAGCAGAGCCATCATGCCAGAGCTGCAGAGAATTCTGTCTTCAGTGAGAACTGGATGCCCAGGACGGTCCTTTCCAGTGATGCCAGCAAGCACAACATTTCCAGTACAAATACGTCAGCACCGTGCAAAGGGCTCAAGCTCTCATTGAAGCGGAGGAGATCTGGTGCGGAGAACGAGGGCATGGATGGACACTGGGTTCAGCAGGATGCGCAGTACAGGGAAGAGCAGGGCCACTCATGTGAATTATCCAAAGAAAAAAAGAAGAGTAAGAAAGGGAAGAAGCCTTCAAAAATGAAGGTCTTTTTGGAAAAGTCTGGGACTAGCAAAGGGGACCTGAGCAGAAAGTGGCTAATTCCACTCAAGGAGGATCAACTCGTTACATCCCCAGCCCCAAATCAACCGGTTGTCATTCTAAACCACCCCAGACCCCGTGCATCGACCGTCCACCCAAAGGTGATCCCCAAGCACTTGTGGAAGGCTGGACAAGACGTGCCTTTTGATACAGTAGAGAGCTTGCTAAAAATGAAGCTAAAGAAAGTTAATCGGAATAAATACCAGGTGGTGGGATTTGTCTATAGGGACCCGGCGAGGATGATAATATGCTAGCATTGTGACATACTGTGTTAAAAAGTGAGCTACTGTATTGACATAAATCATGGGAGTAGAAGCTTTGAAAGGCGAGCTCCTGATCAGCTCAGTATTGTTTATGGGGGTGTTGTCATGTCATGTAGAGCTCTTGGCTGCTGGGTGTGTTCGCATAAACAAAGTGGCTCTACATGTCATGCCCTTTGTATTTTGCCAGCGTAAACAATTGTTTTTGTTTATTTTGTAATAGTTTAGCTGTGATCTTTGCTCTGTGATCATTGCATGTTTCATGTTGCGTTGTATGTCGGCTGTTTTCAGCTCTTCTGTGGCTGTGTAAAGCGGGAGCTTTTGCCTGGTATAAAGAGTTTGGAAAGATACTGAATCTCCCTAGAAAGAATACACCAGAACTGTCTTTATGCCCCTGTGTTTTAAAAGATGAATATGATGAACCCAATATATAGTCTGTGTATATTTTTTCCTTATGAGGGCCTTTGTAAATACCAGCCAAACTTCATCAAATAATAATTAGTCTCCGCATATGGACCATAATTTAATCCCCTTTTTTTAGTTTGACTTATGGTATTCAGCTGCTGTGGAAATGTGGGTTTCATCTTTAAATATTTCAACCGTGTTTTAATCATGTGGCAGAAAAATCTTTTTATACCCGAGTATTTAACGTTTTGTAGCCTGTTCATACCGTTTTATAAAACCGGCATCAATCATTATACTTGCAGCCGGTTTTCAAACCAGAATTCATTAGATTAGATTGGAAGCTGCTCTGATTTGTTTAGTGCCTGGGGGGAGAGAGGGGTGACTTTCATGAGAACTGTTAAACAACTGCTGGTATTTAGTATATATGTGTATATGTATAGACACAAGTGTCTTGGTTTAAAATGCCACAGTGATTTAAGTGCTGAGCACTGATGTTGCTCGCTGCCCTTTGTGATGATGGACTCGTCTGGCCTGGGCACCTTGGCGTCTAACTACTGACAGGAGGAGGCCTCCTTTAAACACCCCCACCGGAGAGGCGCCTTATTTCACAACCTGTTGCGCAGCTGAGGGTCTGGGGCTGATCTCACCTGCTGTGGCTGCCAACGACGGTCAGAGCTGGCTTCTCTATCCCTTTGATAAAGGCCAGATTGGGTGTTTCCCGAATATGGCGCTTTCAAATAAAACGACAGTGCTTAGCCATGGGTGTGGTACATGAGCCAATTCTGCGCCCTGTGTAGGACCCGGGGCCCTAGATAGCTGGCTTTTGGACTGCCAGCTCCAGTATTTAGAGCACATATATCCTATTGGGTTAAAGAGAAGCTCCTGAAGAGGGTGCTGATCCAGGATTGTAATAATGCAGTATGTCTTAAGTTTTCAGTCTTGTCTTGTTCCATTTTGAGTTTGCTGGTTTGGTTTTTAATCAGTTGCTCTTATGTCTACAGATAAACATTTCAGCCTGTGCATATTTAAATTTTGCAGTTATGTTAATTTGTCAAGTTTTTCTTTCCCATGAATAAATGTTTTTTTTTTTCAAAAAAAATTAAAAATCTCCTGTGTTCAGTGTTTGGCTATTTTATTGTTAAAATATTACAAAAATACTTTTTATTAACACTGCAAATGATGTAAAATTAAAATATTAATAAGAAGTATATATACATGGTGGCTTTGTGGAAGTTAAAACATGGCTTTTTTTTTTTTTTTTTTTACTTGGAACAGCTTAATGATTCTCAATTAGGTATTAATGAAATGACCATGAGATTTTACAAATCTAAACATACACACACACCCTGTTCAGTCTGCAGGGTGCTGAATTATCAAAATATCACTAATAATTTTCAAAATGACAGTGAAAAGTATGCTGTAGTGCGGAATGTGATGTCTGGCAGGGCATTTCAATCTTGTAGCTGAGCCATTTCTTCTCTTGTCAGAGGGCGAGTTAACACGCATCTCCTCTGGTGCTCTGACAGATCCTTCCCATTGATGAGGTGTATGGGAAATAACATGTAGAATTTAATGATATCGTCTATGGAGTCAAACATCTGTTGGGAAGCGTAAAGAAGTGTAAAGCTGCGGGGAAAGCACTGGCTTTTAGGTTCTGTGTAGCTTTTTAAATAAAAAAAAAAAACATCAGCACTGCGGAGTTCACTTTTGGATTAATGCCCTTCTAAAGGGTTTTTTTTTGGTTTTCTATGATAGGATTTGGTGGTGTCATGCAATAAATGCACTCAGAGTTGAACTTACGTCATTCATTCTTAACCCAGTCCCGAGGGCGAACTTCTGGCTGCTCTTTATGTAGCGTATTTTTATGTTGTACACCCTGCTGTCCTGCATCACTGCCAGGACGAACGGCTCCTCCTCTGTGCTCCTAGAGTGGTCCCGCACCAAGAAGACCCCGTTCTGTTAGCACAACACACAGGGTACGCGGTTAAGGTGACTTCACATCGTTCTGTCGCGGAAAGCTCTGCAAAATAGCCTCGTAGACCTTTCTTGTTACAGCGGCATTAGCAAATGGTAATGCTATATATAGCGTTGTTAGCGTTTTACATGTTATTCGTTCGTCGGATGCTTTGATGGTTCCTGCCTCTGTTTCTTTTCGCACATGTACATTATGTAAAACTGAGGCCTGTTAGCTGTGGAGTTTTTGCACGTGCCGCATAACTACACAAGGCTGCCCTCATCACGCCAGGTGGGGCGGGCTACCTGATTGGCCAGGTGCAGAGCGTTCTCTGCCTCCGCCCGCCGGCAGGGACCAATGTACCAGTTCTGTTTGCTGCTCATCTGGAAGCAGAAGGTCGTTCAGCTCGTGCATAACAGTACTGACCCTTCCCAACCCAAATGAATCATGCAATATATGCTCCCAACACAAGTCCACATGTAAAAATGCCTGGGGCACACAGTGGGCGGTGGCAGTTCACCTAAATTCATTGTGTAATTCCCTTATTCTGTCTTTATATCATCGACTGCATTTTCGGGCCATAACGTAATAGTGAATGCAGGCCCCTCATGCTCAGAGTAAAGTGGCAGGCCGAATGCCTTGGCACCAAGATGGCGGCCGCGCCTGGCTGGATGACAGCTAGGGGGTGTGGCATTGCCGCCGTCAACCACAAACCTGTGCCGGCCTGCCGCAGGGAAGCCGTCGGTGCACGTCGATGTCATCCTGTACGCGCATCCATTGGTGGGATTCCCGCATCCTATGGGGTGCCCCCTTCCCTGCAAGATACATGACACACATGATATGACACAGCTCTGTCTGCTTGGGGAACCATGCTGCCAAATGGACTGGCGATTAACAGTTAAAATCACCTCTCAGGTGTCTCTCATTCGGCCTAGGAAGCCTAAATGGAGAGAAACAAAGATCACGACATGACAGGGAAGAAATGGCTGAAGAAACCCAACAGGAACCCGCAGATGTGAAAACGTGGGTATGGCAAGAGACAGACACTGCACCTTGGATTGGCATCTGGGAACTCCAGATCCTGAGAGAACCTTGGGGGCATGAGGGGTGGTCCTATTCCGGCACCCGCATGCCGTGGAACCTCTGTAATCGTTAGGTCTCTACGTCAGTCAACTGCACCTATCACAGCCTTAGAGGATTTGGTCATAAAAGGCAGTAATTTTAGACTATGGAAAAATTAACAGGATGTGGACCTTAAACCTATATTTACATATAAATTATATTTACAGTCTTAAGTCATCAAAGACAGTGCCTATAGTTATTTATCTGGGGGCTAAATTGTATATTTGCTCAAAAAACAATATTAGAATATATGCAAATGAACAGTAAGTTTTTTTTTGATGGTTGCTGAAAATAATGGGGTGATTTTAGGTTCTGAAATGATTAAGGTTCTGCTTTGACAGATATTGATACATAAAGTCATAGTCTTACACAAACATGCAGATGACAAATCATTTTCTTTTCAATGTTAAGACTTGCACAGCACTGTATAGGTATGCTTTTGCAGCCTCGCTGATGGTGGCTGGCTGCGAGATTAATTATTCCCGTGTGAGACCTTTGCACACTGTCATGGGACACTAGATGCAGTTCAGAATGCATTGCTGTGAGTGGACATCAGTACACTCACCCACTGACTGCATGTTCTTCATAGCCTGAAAGGACAATTAAGCAACACAAAGTACCATGGTCAGGGGCATACCTAGGAATCCTGGGCCCCCTCACAAAATATTGCCTTGGGCATTCTCATCCAATTTTACATATTTAAAGGCCCCTGAATCTGCCAGGGTATCCCGGCCCCTACTGTGGCCCCTGTCGAGCGCTGGGCCCCCTGAATCTGCCAGGGTATCCCGGCCCCTACTGTGGCCCCTGTCGAGCGCTGGGCCCCCTGAATCTGCCAGGGTATTCCGGCCCCTACTGTGGCCCCTGTCGAGCGCTGGGCCCCCTGAATCTGCCAGGGTATCCCAGCCCCTACTGTGGCCCCTGTCGAGCGCTGGGCCCCCTGAATCTGCCAGGGTATCCCGGCCCCTATTGTGGCCCCTGACCGTGGTGCTCAGACAATGTTCATCAGACTTTATGCATCCATCAATTCACATTCTGCATGACTGCATATATTTTATCGTAAAATCTGCACAAAAATATACAAAGAACAGATTTTACTGCTCGAAACTCCCCTAATTCCCATAAGGATTTATTTTAGTGAGTAGGGTTCACGCCAAATAAATGCTTTACTTACCGCTGACTTCTCCCCAGACCTGTCAAGGAAATAAAAGAGAAGTAAAAGAGGTTAACAGAGCTAGAAGCAACAAGGATAAAGTATCAAGGTTATGGAATACTGACCTCATATGTCAGCATACACACCTTTTAATATTTCATACATCATATTGAAATATCGTTCATTTACAAAAGATATGAAGCAATGTAAATATTTTTAGAACCATGTTCTATGATTTAAATATGAATTTTGATTCATTTGCATTATGTTAACATGCATGCTTTTGTCCAATGTCAGGGTCAGAGGTCTGGCCAGACCCTGAAGGAACTGGGGTTATGGGTACTGCCCACGGGCATAACGATGACGTCACTTATAGCAGATGTGCTTTCTGTGGCTCAGATTGCGAAGTGAATGAATGGACAGCGTGGCGTGCAAAGTATCGTCTGCGGACTAACTGCCTAGTCCCAGGAACAGGCACTCTCACGCCACTTTAGTAGTGCGTTGTTGTAACTGGGCGTTAGCTCACCTACAGCCCCTCCTCCTGCTATCTCTACTGGTGGGCTTTAGGGTGGGGGCTTAGTGTTTCTACCTCTGGGGGGGGTCTGCAATACCCACTAAAACAGAGGTCTATTACCATGCCTGTTTAGCAGGTCATTGGTGGTGGCACCCTGCTTCTGTGTTCCACAGGTGCACATTCTGCTTGTATGAGTAACACCATGTGTCTGTAAGCGAGGTCTTGGAGTAAATCGTCCAGCAGTTCCATTACATTAACAAAAAACAACCTCACATGACAAGAACAGTGATACCTCTCTGTCCATTAGCCTTACCTTGTAAGGGCTTGTATTCTCTGAAAGAGAGATCAAAAGTTACTATTATCTAACTGCATGTGTATAGATTATAGATTTAATCTTTCTTACCACTGGGCTATTCTAAATTAGATCAAGAAAACAGCATAGAGTACAGCCATCACCCTAGGAGGATGCAAACCTTAGCATTAGAATGAGTGTTCCTCATAAGCTGTGATGTAAAAATATTTCTGAAAATATTTAATACTGACACCTAGACAGGGCTGGGATATAACTGGATGCATGTAAGGGTGCTCCATATTTAGAATACAAAGATTATGTACAGTGGTACCGCAGAACTCGAATTTAATCCGTTCAGAACTCGGGATTGAATTCTAAAAAGTTTGAGTTGTGATGGAATTTTCCCCATAAGAAATAGTAAAAAACCAATGAAGAAACCCAAGTTCTAATGAGTTCGAAAACTGAGGTACCATTGTATCTGTATTCAGTCTATGTTACATTTTGTAAGGCACTATTTAGAATATTTAGAATAAAGTTAATTTAAAAAGAATCTGCTGTGATATGAGCTATATATGCGTCTGTATATATATTAAAGATATGTGTTTGTTATTTGATTTATCTTTGCTTTAAATCGTCATGCGCACTTTTCCCTTTGCCCAATAGAGGGCAGTGGTAAGATGGAGATTAGCACGTGGAACCATGATTGCTTTTGGAAACAACAAAACAAAAAGTGGAAAATTGTTTATTGTTGAATGGCATTTGGGCCTGCCAATAATCTGTCAGCATTTAAGATTTCAACTTCTAATTTACAGAAACATTTTAAAGAAATGTTAAAACTCAACCAAACCAGGGGTATCTACAAACCTAGCTAGCATTTTAGCTTCCCTGCTTCCCTTGGTAGTATCAGGTTTTAAAATACAATATATCCTGATTCATGCAGGTGGAATTACATTTTTACACAAATTTCTGCAATGTTTTTTTTCCCCCAAGGTAAAAAATATTGGTTAATCTGGTAGGCCAACCTGAACTTATTTGTAAATATGTTGTGAATTTCATAAAGAGATAAATAGCCATCAGAGAAAACACGCTGCAGTATATGAAACAACCCAATGAAAAAGAGTAAAACAAGCCTATGAAAAAGAGTAAAACAAGCCAATGAAAACAAGTAAAACAAGCCAATGAAAAAGAGTAAAACAAGCCAATGAAAATGAGTAAAACAAGCCAATGAAAAAGAGTAAAACAAGCCAATGAAAACGAGTAAAACAAGCCAATGAAAAAGAGTAAAACAAGCCAATGAAAATGAGTAAAACAAGCCAATGAAAAAGAGTACACTCAGATGGGCCAGGCACAGGCAGCTTGTTTAGAACAAAACACTTGGAGGATTAGGGTCTTTCCTATATTTCTAGTCCAGGGTGTTAAACTCCAGTCCCGGAGAGGCTCAGCCCTTTCTTTGTTCTGCCTCACCTCAAGAACTGTGTGGTAATTAGCACAAGGAGGTGCAAGGAGTTCAATCAGGTATGTAAAAGAGGGGAAACTCAAAAATGTTTTTGGCCCAGTCTGGCCCCCAGGACTGGAGTTTGATAGCCCTGCTCTTGTCCATTCATGGTGATATTTTATTCATGTTGATGCCGATGTCCAAAAAGTAACTGGCAAGTTCACCACTCAGAAGCAGGAAAAAAGAAAATAAACAAATAATGACACAGCAGAGCTGTTTTCTACATGCTTTTCAAAGAAGAATTTTAAAAGCATTCAGAATACGTTATGTTCCATGTACTGCCACCGAATACATTACTGAATACATTTATGCCAACTATATTCCAAAGTATCTTGCCCAGCTCTGCACCTAGTCGGTATTTTCACATGTACTGTAGCAGACTGCAGGCAGACTTGACCAACCACATTTCACTTTGGTCTGCTGGGACTTCATATCATTGGATGCTGTTTATCAATGAAGCACAACGGCTAATTCTGCTGATTTTGGTATTAAACATTTTCCGCAAATAATTTCTGCTACAGTCACCAGACATCCCACATACAGACATTCTCAGGAATTCATAATAGCGTTTCTTTAATAGGTTTTATGGATGACGCACAGTATTTTTCAACAATGTAGGAATAGTACTCGCTCCCTATAAGCCTGCTTCACTACCCCGATTTCCAGAGCTTTTGTGTGCAATAAGCAGCTGTTTTCCTTCCTGTGGCTTGGGGAAACGTTATACTCTGAAGCAAACCTTTAGTACAAATGTATACAATAGGAGCCACCACTAGAGGGCAAAATGATACTCCACAGAGATATAGCTTGTATTGTGACCTTGCTGCACGTTAGAAAAATGGTCTTGAAATGGTTCTTAAGAGTATATTACAGTAGTAACATTAAAGGCTATAAGTTCTTATTTGTTGTGGCTCATATCGTACTTGTATACCACAGTCTAGACTATTTCAGATAAATAGCTGGCACAAATTCGAGTACCAACAGACTGTCTAATATTGACAGATGACGTAAAGTCTGCATTGTGGCTTGCGGACGGCGGATAACGGCGGTGGATTGCAGCTACTTGCCAGATTCTCCACTTTCAGATTCACACCTGTGTCTGGATGCGCTGTCCTGGCTTCTCCTGCAGGAAGGTATTTATTCACAGCCCTTTAGACAATACTGTCAGATCGGCACTCAGTCGCTACTAGGCTCTCTGCACGCTAATGTTGAAATAGCACACTTCTACAGTGACACAGAGTATATTTACTTAGCACACGCTAATGTTGAAATAGCACACTTCTACAGTGACACAGAGTATATTTACTTAGTACACGCTAATGTTGAAATAGCACACTTCTACAGTGACACAGAGTATATTTACTTTGTACACGCTAATGTTGAAATAGCACACTTCTACACAGACACAGAGTATATTTACTTAGTACACGCTAATGTTGAAATAGCACACTTCTGCACAGACACAGAGTATGTTTACTTGGTAAAGACAAAAAAATGCAAAAAGTACAGATGGGGTAATAATGTGATAAACGTCATTTAACAATAACGCTAAACTGCTAGTAGGGAAAGTTGACTGTCAGTAGGAAAAGTTATATCATTCTGGCTGACATATAGTCCATATAAGGGATGTGATTATTAGACTGACTGAATGCTTTCTGTGCAGTGTATGACGCAATGGGCCAGTCAGACAGTGGGCGTTTCTACAGGGAACCATGGATCGTGGCCTCACACCACTAGAGTTGAGGTTTGACTCCTAGCCCTGGCTTTTTGTGTGGTGAACTTCCATGTTCTCCCTGGTTGCAAGTTGTGAAACACAGTTGAAAGACATGCAGTCGGGCTAAATTTCCATCTCAGTATTTCTCATTGCCGACTGTAGGCCTTGCATGCGTTATGGGAAATGGACGGATCAAAGAATGGACTTATCTGCTGTGACAAAGGTGCCCTTGCTTGTGTGTTTCAGAATGGTTTTATAGTGCAATTTTTACCTGGGCAAATTTTAAGATGATGACAGAGGTCTTTAAAAGCTATGCAACTGTGAATCGAGCACAGGACACACCCTCATTTTAAGCAAGGAATCAGTGACCTGTTCATCTAACTCATCTGCTTGTCATCCGTGTTATCTACACAAAAACTGGTCTTTCCAACAAACACGAAATTCGTTACTCAGGTGAATATTATCCAGGAAGCCAGACATGAAACACATATGTATGCAAAATGTAACTCACTGTGGAGTTCCTGCTTTCGGCCTGGTTTCAGATCCCTCTGGATGACAGGTCCTACAATAATAACAATAGCAAACATTATAATGTCATGGCAAGTCCTTTAATCTCCATTGGTTCGTGAAATTGGGAAGGAAGTAAAGAGGTACAATTTATACAAAGAACTGAATGAAAATACCATAGACCATTCATTACCTGGAGTTTTCCTTTGGGTCGTTCTGGGAGGAGGAATTGCTCTCTGTGGATGACATGTTACAAATCACACCCTTACTCCAATGATACTGCATATCTGATTCATTACGTTCAGTGGAAACTTACACTGGGCACTGTCGGAGAGAACTTTGGGGGTGAAAATGCATGTTTTTTGTCTGGAAAAAAAAAGACATCTGTGTTAAGTATTAATTACTGGCATAGTGCATAGTATACAGGCATTTGTGATATAAGCTGTTAGGTGTATTCCTGTAAAATCTCTAGTTATGAAATACCCAACAGGTTATTCCTCTGGAGTTAAAACTTTTATTTTACATTCAACACCTGAAATTTCACCAATAGGTGCATTTTCATACACCACAAGAGCACTGCTTCAAAAGTGACTAATTATTTATGAATTACTCCAAGATTTGAGAGATGACACCACACATATCTATTTAATTGTTAATGGCCTACAAATAATAAACATTTATAAGATTTTTTTTTTTCCAGTCAAAAAATTGACCATGATACTAGAACCAAAATGGAAATAGAAGTACCTAAAAGTTTAACACAGATTTTATGCACTTTAATTAGAGAAAATATTACATTACATTTCAATAAATGTATTCAACAGGGGAGATCTAAAATGGTGCAGAGACAGAAATGACCGTGACGCAAATCTATGCTTGCATTGTGCTTCAGGTACCGACAAGTTAATACAAATATTTTTAAATAATGACTTTATAATTGTCCCAAACCCTTTGAACCACAACATTGAAACTGAAATATTTCTTACTGTATTATTATTATAAGTACACCTGATTTAGTCTAACATCACTTTAGCGGTTCCCAGTCCTAATCCTGAAAGGCAGAACATTATATATCATAAACCCTTTTTGTTAGAGCCTGACTGACAGCTGTAGAACCAGGTCAGGTGACTTACGGCCTCTAGAGCAACATCACTGAAAGCAGGCAAGGAAGTGTCTGTGTTCTATGTGGGTCAGCAGACTTGACATCTACAGCTGTGACTGAGGCCAGCTTATCTGTAGGAACATCTTTATACCCTCATTGTGGACAGAAGGTCCAGAGAAACCTCTGCTTGCAGATATATTAACATAAAACTGAGTTAAAACATTAATACATTTTTCCCAATACATTTTGTTGAACAATGCATTGAGCTACTGCAGATGTACATTTACAGCTCTCTGATTTGCCTGTCAGTGCTAAGTCACTGTTCCTAAGTCCTCGGAGACTGTTATTCAGGCTGCATTCAGCCACAACCATACTTTGGACTTCAGTGTTACTGGGAGTCAGCTGAACTGAAGTTTATCCTGAGAGACATAAGAGGAGCTTAAAGAGCCGGCATTTCTCACCGATGTAGGGGAAGCTGAGGTTCGGGGTCGGGGGCAGCGGCTCCCCCTGCCTCACCGCCATGTGGGAATCCTCACGATCCACATCCTTTTTGGAACGCCGTTCCAGCTCGGCTTGTCCGGACCCTGTTTTCTCCTTCCCAGAGCTTGGCAAGCGTTCCTGTGGCGGGTCAAACAGAAACCCTGCCGTGTCTGAGCGTGTCTGTAGCTCCTCTTTGAGGAAGCGGCGTTTGCACAGAGGCAGTTGGAGTCGCGCGGTTGAGGACACCGGCTTCGAATGTGAGCGCATTCTTGCTATTGCACCTTCACATGGGGCAAATGCTGGCGCATAAAGGTGAAGCTGGGAGGGAGAAAAAAACATAGACTGTCTGGGGGGGGGGGTCCCTGTGGACCGGATTGAGAAACTTTGCAGTAAATCATCCAGCTGTCTGCAGCAGTAATGATGTGGATGGATAAGCAATAATTAGGGGAAGACAAATCACTGATAATATCTGTTAATCCACATACGTGTCGTGTGCTCGGCGGGTCTATGCAAGTTCCCCGGAACATGAAGGATCACTCACCATTACTGGCGGTGGTCTGACCGGGTTACTCCCCTGCTGGTCTGGAAAATCAAAACGAAAATAAAAACTCTCCTTGCCAACACAGTAGGTGAAGCCATGTGTTTGACTGCAAAGTGTAATAATATAACGCAGGATAGTAATACGCTGTGGCATATATAAATTCACTCTCCTGGGACACAGCACATCATCCCCAGTTACTAAGTAAATATCCACCATGCCAATGGATATTTTTATCAGTAAAATAATCAAATTGCTACAGAACTGACTGAAACCATGTTATAACTAGACAGGGTTGTCTTCAAGATTCAGCATATGTGCACGCATACCTCTGCTGTGATGTGGTCTCTGCTGTTTCATTTGCTCGAGTTGTAATTGACTGAAAAACAAGTACGAACTCTTAATGAAAGAAGCGGGATAATCGGCAACACCCTAAACATCACCTTTGACAAGTGAAGGTGTATTTATAACTGTTAGGGTTAGGGAGCTTACCAAACGGCTGATCCACTATGCTGGCCGCTGACGTCCGACTTGGAGGCGCATATGTACTGGAAGGCACTGAGAGACACAACGTTCAGAGTGTCAGGCCACAGCTACACAGTCGAAAAACGAAAAGAGACAGACTCTGGACTATCAAAAAGAAAAAAAAAACGAATTCAATCCAAGAAGGGCAGTATACTGGTGTATAGTTATTAATTTTATTTCAGCATGGGCAGAGAGTGTCTCAAACTATTTACAGGAATCCATTTAAAAATTCACAGGCAGGAACAGGTAGAGGAAGGCCCCTTAAAGATTTCAGATATTTTCAACATGAAGTTGTTTTTAAGTATGTTTTTCATCACAGTGACTCAGGGTACCTCCTTTCTAGTGTCACATTTACCACATTGGGCAGTTACACCTCATATGCTCATTGTAGCTTATATCTAATGAACATCATATTATGCAGCGTAAATTATGTTATCTTTAGAAAGATGTGGTCTTCGCTCACTGTAGCATGTTCTGTCCTGCAGCTCTCTAAATGCTAGCTATATTTCCGTCTTGCAGGTTTACATGTCCACAGTGTCGCGGCAACCAGGTTCGTCGATGTCAACACATGTAACAGAACGCATATGTTCTAAGATGAACATACACACGACATGTGTGCGGCTCCTGTGTTCCAGTGTCTTCTTTCGCAGAAGGTCTTGCTGTTTTGCGGGACTTCCCTCTCAAAACACCTGACATTTTCAGAGCAGAGTGGCTGCTCTATATATATGACAATTTCTGTGTGCTGCCATGACGTGAGAAGCCAATGATCTGGCAGAGTCACCCAGCAGCTGAACTTTGGGGCACATTCGAGTGGAGTTTCCTGAGGGCCTGTTTTCAAACGAAGATGTTGTAGAGAATGTAGATTTCCAGGAAGTTATTTGAAGCCGAGGTCAAAAATTCCACCACACTTTGACTCTCCCATTAAGTATGAGTTGCCTACACTCACAATCATCCTTCCATCAAGAAATGCAAAAGCCTTAGAAATTACACTCCCCGGAACATCCCTTTATGTTTTAATGTTTCTTCCTAATGTTTTAACAATGGCGACGCATCGATAATCCATGTACAGTAGACCCGGAACAAAGCATCTTATTTTAGGTCTTTGAGCAAATAATAGACTGCTGACTTCTGTTTTTAAGTCAGGGGGGGGGGGGGGGGGGGGGGGGGGGGGCGGGGGGGGGGGGGGGGGGGGGGGCCGGGGGGGGGGGCCAAGACAGGCCCGCGCGGGCCCCGCCCAGAGCCGACCAG
>JABFDZ020000016.1:19732098-19751015 GCA_019775955.2 Pollimyrus isidori
TAATTCACATTAAACAAAACAATTTACATTAAGCAGTCGGAGGAAGACATCGCAATCCCCCGAACCCATAAACAAAAACCCACAATATACAATAATAACACACTTCTAGCCGGAACCGCAAACCTTTCCCATGGCGCCTGGAGTCCACGCCGCTGCCACCGACGCCGACTTGCGCCGCTACCTCGCTAACCGGTTACACCCCACTGGCACTCGCCGTCAATTGACCCAACGCGATCAACTTTCCAAGGAACGCGCTTACGTATCTGCCGCTGCAGCGTGGATCCCAAGCACCACCGAGCATAGGGAGGCCTCCCTGCTCCTCTGCCGCTGGTATTTTATACATCCATACTTCCGCGGAACAGGTGTTTCCCGTCATCGTGAAAATCCCCGCCTACAATAGGTTAGGTGTTCAGACATAAAGACTGACCTCAGTCACTTTTACTGTTTCACTAAAAAAATCCATTCCATTCATGAATGTACAAGCCTGCATGACACAGGAGGTTTACCTTAAGCAAATGACACTAAATACACAAACCTTTTATGTAACATAGTCTCAAAATTTGATCAGTGAATCTCTTTTTCAGGTCGCATCCCACACTCCATGGCTGCAGATACACTAGCGACCAGCATCTGGATTTTTCAGGTCGCATCCCACACTCCATGGCTGCCGATACACTAGTGACCAGCATCTGGCTTTTTGAGGTCACATCCCACACTCCATGGCTGCTGATACACTAGTGTCCAGCATCTGGCTTTTTCAGGTCGCATCCCACACTCCATGGCTGCAGATACACTAGCGACCAGCATCTGGATTTTTCAGGTCGCATCCCACAATCTGTAGCTGCAGTCACTTAAGTGACCAGCATATGATTTTTTTACATCACATCCCACAATCCCTGAATGCACAAAGAGGACTCATCTGCCAAAGGCTGCATGAGAGGCCTAGGTGTTGTCAAGAGGAGGAAGGAAACAGGAAACTATAATTAACCATCTGTAGGGTTTTTAATACTGTGTATTAAATACAGAAATCCGCATATAGCTCTGTCTCCTCACATGAAAGTATAGCAAAGATTTTATCTCAGCAAGATCTTTATTTTTTGTTTTGAATCACCTACAAGCACCACTGATACTGTCCATGACAGTGTAATTGAGAACAATGTCCGTCTGCTATTTCACAAGGAAGAACCATAACACAAATACGGTCAGTGAGAGGTCATACTGCCCTCTCATTGCATTAAAACTATATTAGGCGTCTTATTTCCTTATTAAAATCTAATAAGAGGAATCAGGTCTATTTGCCTTCAGTGAATTGACAAAGGAAACCTAGGACTAAACAGAATTAGTTTGGATTGCATGTCTTGCCTAAGAGAGGTAAAGTAGGCTCATGGCCACCCAGATCAAGTTCATTATGAAATTATGTTGGCCAAACCATTATATGGCTACATGAGTGGAGTTTGGACGCCCATCTGCAGCATGAAGACATGGAGTAACTGGAATTGCTGAATTGTCTAGTGTCAATATCCTGTGAACAACTGGCATCCCAACCATGGTGCACCCCTGCCTTGTGACCTACAGTATGCTGCCTGGATTGGCTCCAGGTAACCCTAACTAGGGAAAGTGGTTAGAAAATGGATAAACGTAAAATCAGTAAAAAGATCTGTAGGATACAGAGAATGACCAATGTGAGAACCAAGGTGCATATTTACCTACTGCTGCTGCTGAGTATAACCAGTGACTGGAACAGAAAATGCACAAGACCAGCAGAGGGGAATTCAGGACATTGTTTCTGCTTAAATGGACCAGTGTAACAGGAAATATTGGTCTGTTTTGCAGTACATCTCTAGGGAATCACATATCGATAAGGCCATGCATCTGGAAGGGCTTGAGGAAGATAATGAAGAACTTACTCAGAGATGACAAATAAGATCCCTATTCTTTGCTGGAATCGAAGCAGAACAGTGATCAAAATCCTCCCCCACAAGAGCCCCCATATTACACTTTCTCATTGTAATATTGTTCTGTCAGGACATGCTTACCTCCTCCAAAGCAGACCCAAACAGACTGGATCGATCTGTTTTTGTTTTGTATAAGAAATTTGGAGAAGGATATGCCTTTGTGATTTTTCCAAAATAGTGGAAAGAAATGCATAAAAACCAGGTTAACTTAAATTAGCTGAAAATTAAAGGCTTATGCTTAGTTAAACAGATTAACATTGTATTTTAATTCACAAAGTATATAGCACAGCTATTTGTGACAACTGTACTTCTGAAGCCGGAGGTAAGGGATCAAATCTACATAACATGTAACGGATAAACCATGATTAGAGCTAGCTAATGGGCGAAAAATAATAATATAGCAACTTTATCGGGGTTAACTTTTCAAAAGAAAATTGTTCAAATTGACATTTAATAATGTTCCAATGTGCGCCGAAAAATACTGCCCCTAGATAGTAAAAGGACATAAAAACTGGTTACACTGCTCCCGAAAAGCGTCAAATCTGCTAAATCACCTTAGAAACTGGCAACAGACAGGCAGTTTGCGTTTTGAAAACCAAGAAAAAATATGCTGGTAAGAACGACTGCCCATCTGAGAATTTAAAAGTCACTCGGGTTTTTACATTATTATGTTTAATAAAACATTAAAATGCCTTAATAGCGAACTTAACGTTATTAGGCAGCCAGATCTACCGGTGCGGTTACTCGAAAATAATTAACACAAACGTGACATCCCTGGACCAATAAGAAAACAGTATTTACCAAAGAAGTGGTACAATGTTATTCATTAGTTTACCTTCACAACATTTACCAGCATCCTGAAAGCGGAATTACTTATAAAAGGGCAAAAATGATCTGTCTCTGTTTTTATAACAGAGTCTACCCAGTAAAGTAATTTAACACTCAGAGCCTAGTTGAGGGCTGCAGAGCCCAGTGGTTCTGAAATGCAGAAAGAAACTTTATTTTTACTGCGGTGTGAGTATTTTTCAGATAATTACATCACTTAGCCGATAATGGGATATGAAAATTTTATTAAAATGTATTGATCTGAATGAAGAGTTTTGATTTGCATTAAGTGAATTAATTAAATTAACAGTAAAATCAAACCTCATTCATTAGGAAACCGGACCACACACCATCCACACCAACCTCTCACAAACAGTGTTACACAGCATAAGACACAGTGTTAGGATGCTCTCATGGCAACCCTCAACTTTAATAAATACACATTACTCTCCGTAACTGGACCAGAGTGGGTTTTTAAATTTCACCTTCCTTTTTACTTTGCACATTATATGGAATTAACTGCACAATCGACCCGAGTCTATATAAAAAACACAGAGAATATTTTACAATAAACACACAACAACCATGGGAAACACAATAATAAAAATACATTTCATTTCTGTCAATCCTTCATTAAAATTGTCATTGACGTTTACATAATACTAACCTACAGGCTACACTGCAGGAAAAATAACTCACTTGTGTTTATTTGGTAGAATTTAAGGTAAAACTTCACTTATAGGGGCACAAGTAACTTAGCAACACAGTTACTAGTCAAGTATAAGTCATGAACAAATACAGTAACTGCAAGTGTTATGACTGATTAATGGTGAACAAACATGGGATCAGCACATCACTAGTGCTGGTTGGTCAATATATTAAGTAAGAGAATACTGCTACATTATTTGTGCCTCCTCAGGTAAAGTGTTACCGAATTTAAACATCTTTAACGTCTCAGTTTTTATATAACTATTAAAATGCACCACACTCGACACTAAATAGCTCAAAAATAGCATCACAGGGATACTCACAAGACTAGTTTGTATATTATTTAATTGCTTGCACAAAGGAAACGTCTGTCATTCAGCTAGACGTAGATATAAAAAACAAAAAGAAATCCATCTATATATAACAGAGTGCAGATTCTTCATTGGAGCGTGACTGTCACGTTGGTAAGTTTCAGTCGTAATGCACGTTGTAACACTGACCACTTTGCAGGATAACATTGCACAAATCTCCGGCACATTTCGACTTCTGGGAAGAAGGCCGATCTGAACGCACCATGGCATCACGGGATAATTCGCCACCAAATGGCACAGCGACATATACAGCAGTAGGGAGCCAAGTGAATAGGAAAACGGAAACATAAAAAAATATACTTTATTTATATGCCATTTTTCATGCTGTACACGAGTTAATTCGGAGTACATTGTGTATTTACCGATGATACTTCTGGAATCGGGTTCTGTCGTTCCAGTTGAAGGTTCTTCCGACAAGCTGGAAGAACTTCCTGTTGGGTTCATGAAAGAAGTTGTACAGCTGGTCCAAAAGGGGGTGGGACACCTCTGGATGGGCCCTCCCCTTCGAGCTGTGGAGACACCGCTCCCGGCCGTGGTCCCGCAGGCAGAAGAAGCCCTTGGTTTTGTTGAAGTAGAAGTTCGAGGCATTGATCTGGGGTGACAAGCCAAGGAACTTCTCTACCTTCTTCATCTCGGGGAAGGGGTCTTCAATGAGCCGGTCACCATCAACGATGTGGATGTGGCCCAAGGGGAAGAACTGCAGCCAGTTCTGCATGTGAAGGTAGTACAGGCTCCGGTTGAGGGCCTTATAGTCCAGGTTCATTTCTCCGTCCTTTAGCAACACTGATTCGATGGGATGGTACTGCTTGTGTTTCTGGAGCCGGTTGTAGAAGACCTGTGTGTAGTCAGAAAGGACCCTCTCCGTCGGGTCCCTGAGGATGAGCAGGAGCTTCACACTGGGATCCATGCGGTGGATCCTCTCCGGAACCTGGCCGCAGGTGAAGTAGGCAGGGGTCTTCTCCACGGTGAGCTGCCCAGGCAAGGAGAGAGGCATCTGGCGTACGTACCAGGACAGGCCCCTCTCAAAGTTGCTCTCCCAGTCGAAGAAGTGCACCTCGTTGCGGGCTGCCACCACGTCGCTGTGAAGACTCAGCATCTCGATGAGGGCCCGCGTGCCACCCTTCCTCACGCCGATGATGATGGTCTGAGGGAGCCTCTGTCTTGTCCCATTCAGCTGGCTGCCGTCCGGCATTGGTGGCGAGAAGTATATTGCCCCGAGGGGACGAGACGGCACAGATGGGGGCCACGTCGCAAAAAGAAGCAGCCCAAAGAATAGGCTGGCCATCAGGGAGGTCCTCAGCTAGGTTTATCTCAGCCTGGCAAAGTGCTCCCAGCTATCTGCCACATTGGATGAGGCCCCACATGAGAACAACTGTCTGCCTGAACTGCCCGAAAGAGCCTGTTTCGTACAGACTCCGCCTCTGCTTGGTTCAGCCAATCACTGAAAAGATAAAAGGATACAAAAAAAAGTCATGAAAATGCTGTGGTTTGGACAGAAACTAGGTCAAATAAATGTGCTTCCTGATATCTCTGTGGTATTTAATAGAAAGATCAATTTGTCATTTTCGATGCCGATAAAAATATTCTCGACTGCATTCTGAATTTTAAAAGTGTTTGTGTGTATGGTGATTAAAATAACGTGACATGCATGATTTTGAGCATTACAGCCTTGGAGGAAACATTTTAAATCAAAAGAGAATGATAAAAACTGAGGTCATTTTATGGAATTGCAGTCATTTCAATTACACGCGCCCGAATAATCCTCGATAAAACATATGGAACAAAGACTTTAAAACTGTCATTTTAAATTCCCCTTTATTCATAGGCAAAACAAAACAAAGCATTACAGAACTGTTAACGTTCACGTCAAGAAACAGACTGTTGTAGAGTTCTGCCCCATGCGCTGTGGCTATTGCGTAGGAGCCATTGTGACCTATCACAGAACTGAGAGATAACGTGTCGTTCTTAAGATACTGTACCTGCACAATTGCAGTGACCAGAAACTAAATGACAGAAGGTCTAGAGCGGCGGTCGCTCTGCACGCGCGCAGTCCTACTGACAAAGAAACTGATGTCGAAGTTTCTGCGAGGTCCTCTAATGTGGGTAAACTAAAGGGGCACATACTACTACTAATGTTAATAATAATAATAATAATAATAATAATAATAATAATAATGAAGAAGAAGAATTCCTGTGTGTATATTTTAAATCGAATCATATTATTAATTGCTTGTAAGACTTGAGTGCATCCAAGTAGATACTAGGCTATATATAATTTAAGCACGTGCTATAAAACACAAAATAAAATCGTACTGCATTCACCTTCAAATCGCAGAGGTAGTTGTTTTTAAATTCCTTGCTTATCAAATGTGCACAGGAACAATGACCATGAACATAAACAACACTAAACATAAGCCGGCCCGTCGACACTCGCAGCGCACTGTATTTTTACATTTTAGCAACCCGAGTCTTATATGCAATGAATGGATATAGTAATACCTGTACCATTTGTTATATTATTTTACATTTCATTTTCTGCATCAAAATGCTGATTTTCACTAAACCTGTAATCTAGTTTTATTTGGTAACAAATACACTTTACGTGTAGTTTTTTGGAAGAATAAAAGCATACTGCCGTGAAATACACACAGAAAAGGAATAATCGCCACAAATTTATAGTATTACGCTGTTGCCAAGCAACAAACACAAACTTATTTTCGAAATGCATGTTAAACTGCATTCATATATTACATCGCACAATCCAAAAGAATGTACAATGTTTAAATCGCCTTTTCCAAATCCGTAAGCAATGCATCGGACCACTTTGCACAACGCAACATAAAAAACAGCTAAATAAACTGCAGTTATTACGATCGCTTACCTTGCAAGTATATCCGCGCCATTAAAAATATTCATGGGTTTCCGGCTTTCATTTAAAAGAAATCAGCCATTAAAAGCACCCCGGGGTAACTGCAACTGAATAAACTAGTTATGCGACACAAAAGCGGCACCGTCTTGTCCCCTTTCCCTTGTCCTTGGCTGCTTCGCCTGCCCTACTTCGGCTGCCTCGGTTTAGGTAGTGAAAGTTGCTGATCCCCTCCAGCGGATGTATAGCGTGTCAGGCAGAAACACGCCCATCCTCCCGCTGGCAAAGGGGCAGCCTGTCCCAGCCCGAGCCCCAGCTGTGACTCAGAAGCAAAGAACAGAGTACGGGGTTCGCGACGAGTCGATGTGTTACAGATGGGCGAGGCGGGGAGTATGATCAGTGAGGCGGTCGGATGTTTGCCGTGTGCGTGATTCACGCCAGAGGAAGACCACTGTCACTTCCCTGCGCTGGATCTTCCCTGTACTAACTCCGTGCAGCTGTTAGTATGGCTGACTCACTGAAAAAGTTACAGCGTGTTGAATGGAGATATTGCGTATGCGATTTAAAGAGCCTAATCGTTACACGAAAAACACTGGGCGTCCGACTCATCATAGTGTACACAATTTCGTAATTTAGACAAGTGTAATTAAGGCAGAAAATTAAATACTAATGATGGACATTGACGAGTGCTAATTTCTGGAAACTATAACATGTAGGCCTATGATAAAACTGAATCCCCATCTTAAAGGTTATACTAGTATTGTGCATTGTAGTGTTGTATTAGCCTATAATATAATTCACTGGGCAGATAATTTTTTTTCCGTAGAACGTTTCGGTTTCGAGCGACAATCTGGTGCATTTATGCTGCGGGGACTGCAGCGCCCAGTTTGCATACATGGTTGACAAAACCCATAACGGCATTTACCTGTTAAATTAAGCTATATAGTCAATTAAATAAAGCAACTATTTCCCACATTCTACTATTTATTAGTTTTGTAGCAATGGCTGCGAGTTTTTATGTTTCTATTTTCAAAATTAAGAAATTCTTTAATATTTACTTCAGTCTCCCTGCGACTACAATTAAGGCAGTGGCATCTCCATGTGCCAATATCCAAATTTATTTTCTTTTCTTCCAAAATTCGTATTATTTTTATTATAATCCACAGAGTAGCCTACATATGTAGCCTACTGCCGATAACTTAATTTTTACATTAAGCAGCACATGTAGCCTAACGCGTGAGGTTTTAAAACATTAATAACATTTAAGAATTTAGAATTAACACATGTAACGAGATTTAAATAACTCATATGATATGTACACTATATGATTTTCAATTGTAAAGCAACGATGTTTCAGGTGTGGTTAGAGACCAGAGTTGCTGCATTCTGGGAATCGAATTTATTATTGTGGGCGTGCGTTTACCGTACAGGGGAGTCAACTGGGAAATCACAGATTTGCAGTGAGTTTGAATTTGGCCAATTTTTAAATTTTTTTAAATCAATTAAGTCTTTATTAATCACATTATCTCATATCCTGCTTTCTCTATTAAATCACTAAAAATTAAATCGCATGAAAAATGAAAGGTGTCAAAGGAGCGGAGGCTTCCATTCCTCCCACTGGCACTTTTCTTTCCTGTCTCGGTTTCTTCAGTCTTTATGATGGGAAAGTGTAAAGACTCCGCCCTCGCAATTAGCCGCAGTCTGTACAGGTCTGCACCCCTCCGTGAGGCTAACAGACAGTCCTTAACTCGCAGTATGTCCTGATCTACCCATTACTGATCGCTGAATCACAGCGCTCTCATTTCGTCATATTAACCTCGATGCTTCACGCTGAGACTCTCGCTGATGTTCAGGGCAGAGAAATAAAGGTTTTTGGTCATGGTAGGTTATCACGTACTAGCAAACGCAAGATTGGGTTTTCGTGACTGTGAAATACACCATCCCAACTGTCATGGGTGGGGTCACCATCAGTCGCTTCTCTCGTCGTCACTCCTGGCTAGATCCTCCCACTCTTAAGCAGGAGGAATCAGGTATGAGCTGCCCAGCAGTTTCATTTCTTCAACTTTTGTGTTTTGGTTGCTCGGTCGAACCTATCGGAAGCGCTGTGACTGCGAGCCTAAACAACTTATTATACCGACCGAACGCAACTGTAATAAATATCACGTTCAGTTTGTGGAGTGTGATTTTACAAATGGATAATCACATATGAAATACCATATGAAATGTTCTAATGACAGTAATTTCACCCAAAATATAACCCTGGATAAGGGTTTGAAAAACTAAACCTGCGACAAAAAATATAATATTAGAATCAGCGTTAATTCGCCAAGTGTGCTGGGGCTCACAAGGAATTTGTTTCCGGCAGCCTTATACTCACTCGTACGCAGGGAATAAGCGACACTATACAAACGATAACTTGCACTGTACAAAAAAAGTACAAATGTGAAAAATTATATAGGCTATATTATGAATATACGCACATGGGTAACACTGCAATTTTAAGGTTCGAGGTAAAGTGCAAACATGGGGGAAATTGACATGAGGCAGATGACAGCTTAGCTGTTTATTAGAGTGATGGCCCGAGAGAAGAAGCTGCTCCAGTGTCTGGTGGTGTTTGAGTTCTGTAGCTCTGGGAAATGGTGGTACCCAGGAACTTGAAGAACTCCACAGTAAACACCGGGCTGCCTGATATGGTGAGGGGGACCACAGTCTTCAGCGTGTTCTGCTCCAGGTTGTGTTGACTGCACCAGAGTATCAGCCTCTCAACGTCCTGCCGGTATGCAGACTCATCGCCACCCTGAATGAGTCCAATGATGGTGGTGGCGTCTGCAAACTTAAGGAGTTTTACAGCTGAGTTCCTGGAGGTGCAGTCATTGGTGTAGAGGGAGAAGAGCAGTGGGGAGAGGCCACATCCTTGAGGGGCACCAATACTGAGGGACCGTGTTTCAGAAATGATCTCCTCCAGCCTTACTTGCTGCTTCCTGTCTGCCAGGAAGCTGGTGATCCACTGACAGGTAGCAGGTGACACGCTGAGCTGGGAGAGTTTGGAGGAGAGGAGATCAGGCACAATGGTATTGAAAGCTGAACCAAAGTCCACAAACAGGATCCTGGCATAAGTTCCAGGACGGTCAAGATGTTGCAGGATATAATGCAGTCCCATGTTCACTGCATCATCCACCGACCTGTTTGCCCGATAGGCAAACTGCAGGGGGTTCAACTGGTCTCCTGTAATGTCCTTCAGATGGGCTAAAACCAGACGTTCAAAGGATTTCATAACCACAGACGTCAAGGCGACTGGTCACTCAGTCCTGTGGTGGTGGGTTTCTTGGGGACCGGGATAATGGTGGAGGGTTTGAAGCAGGAGGGAACTTCACACAGCTCCAGGGATCTGCTGAAGATGTGGGTGAAGATGGGAGCCAGCTAATCAGCACAGGCTTTGAGGCAGGAGGGGCCCTTCTTGGTTTTCTGTTTCCAGAACAGCCGGCTCACATCCGCTTTGTGTGAATATCCATAATAAATGGTGACGTGAGGTGGAGTCTAGTTCAGTAGGTTAAGTATTCGTGACCATCACCAGGAAGTCGTGGGGTCAGATCCTATGGCTGACATTTTGACATCGCTGTTGGACACCTGAACAAGGCATTTACCTCCAGGTTACCCCCAATCTGACTGAAGAGGAAATTATGTGCGACTCAGCAATACCCGAGGACCTACAGAGCATTAATTATGCCTTAAGATGGTGGTATTATTAACTCTTTAATTGTCCTGCATGATTTCAAAACCGTTTGAAGATACCAATGTGTTTTCTGCTGCATAAAACTGGAGGACAATATCAAATCTGGTCATTTTCATTTACAAGTGGGTCAATCATTATAATGAATTGTTACTAGCCCACCTAGACACTGTGCAGTGCTAGTTAATGGTTCAGCGTGGGGATACTGTTTGCGACGGATACATGGGCAGAGAAGAGCAGCAGCTCATTAGCGCAATTAACCGTCTCAGATGCTTGTTTATGTTGTTCTCCCTGGGGCACGTCTAGAGAACAGAAAATCACTGTAATATACGAAGAGTAATGTTTCTTTTCGTGTGACTCACAGAAAAGTCGTATAAGCCTGGAACTCATTTAAAAGAACATGAAGCTTGAATGAAAAGGTACTTTTGTACAGAGAAGCTGTCTTAATAGGTCTGGTGCAGATGTAAAGTGCAGTATCATTTTAACCACTGCCATGGCTATTCTCTGTTATTTTATAATTTATATCATAGCCACCATAGGGGCGGCTCAGTTGTTGCCTTACACCTGTAAGATCTGGGTTTGAGTCTCTACCATGGGGCCATGTATGCAGAGTTTGCATGTCCTCCCAGTCGTCATGGGGTTTCCCCAAAGTACTCCGGTTTGCCCCCACAGTCCAGAAGCCTGCTGAGCTTCACTGGAGTAACCAAGTTGCCCATTGGAGTGCAGGTGTGAGAGCCCCCATTCTGGGTTGTTCCCTGCCTCCTCCATGACCCTGAACAGGACAAGTGGTTAAACAAAATGGATGGAAGGATCATTGATGAAGTAACTGAAGCACTGCAATTACAGAGAACTATATGTATGTGGTGCCTTCCCTCAGAAGATCATTGGTTCAAATGCCAGGGTTGGTAGTGTGATTTCATGGTCAGGCCTCCAAGCAGAACCCATAACCCCCAGTTGCTCCAGTTGCTATACAGTACAGTTTTACTTATTTATGAAAAGTGAGACACACACACACACAGAAATAAATATATATATATATATATATATATACTGTATATATATACACACACATATATATATATATATATATATATATATACACACATACATATATATACATACACAAGTGTGTGTGTCTCACTCTTCATAAATAAGTAAAACTGTACTGTATTTTCAAGCCGCTCTTATGGGAGGACGTACCATATGCGGATAGCTCCAAGTGAAAACAGGAACCTCATCCATGGCAGACCTTTCCCATAATTCCCCGAGTGCTGCTTTTCCCATGTCCAGCACTGTGTGAATTGGCAGAGCTCATTCTTGAACTGGCCCTTTGGAATCCTTGGCACTTTAGAAAGAACAACTTCACATGCCCATCATCCAATGGGCTTCCGGCCTTCTTAGGAGTTTAGATGAGGTAATGCATTCCGAAATGGGGCCCCCTGAATGTCTTGCATGTGAGTATAAAAGAAACGTTACATTTATTTATCGCCGGAACCAGATTGCATTCATTTAACATACAGGAAGAGGTGCGGTTCCATACTGATACTGTTTCTGGATTTCCACCCATTTTCCATAGCCACTAAACAGGGGTCTGGACCCTATCCTAGAAGCCATTGGCAGAATGCAGTGAATAATTCAGGGTGGGACACCAGCTTAGTGCAGGAAACACAGCATTCACATGCACACTAACACCTATGGACAGTTTGGCAACTCCAGTTCACCTTAGTATGTTTTTGGACTGTGGGGGGAAACCAGAGAATCCCAAGGAGGTCCTACGAAGACACAGGGAGGACATGCAAACTCAATGGACACAAATAGAGCCAGGGCGGAGACTCGAACCCTGGTCCCAGAGGTGTGACCGCATGCCACCCCCGGGTTCTGTTTTAAAATGCTTAATTATTCTGCAGCACAATGGTCGGGTTTATATCTAAGTCTCACTATTAAAGGGCAAATGAACAGGTACTGTGGGTTTGTGAAAGGGTGTTTGAGACCCACCTGGATCACAGGAAGTGAGTCTGACCAACCTGCCATCTACGGGAGAGCCTGAGGCCAGGTAACTCAACCGGGAAACACATCACCCGGCTGGGAGTGTGTGTGGGCCCATCCAGGTAGTGTCGACATTTTCACGTGGGAGCTCTAACTACAGCAGCTTCTATCCAGAATGACTCACAGTTTATGGCTGTGTGATCATATGCTTATTTGTATGACTGTCTGTTGCAGGGCTCAAAGGTACAGCAACGATCCTACACCTGCGTCTGTGTGACTCTTGAAGACCATGATGCTAGAGGTCAGTGAATATTTATTAAACAGACCATCTCAGTCATCAGACTAAACTATCTTATAAATAAACTCCATAAAAGCACTGGGATAGAACAGAGACATACCATGTAGGTTCTTCTTTTGGAAAATAAAAAATAAAATTACATATTTTATTGAGGTCACAATCCAGCTGTCAGCGGATTCCTTTGTCAAACTCCCATAATGCACCAGGAAGCACAGAAAGAGGCCTGAGTGGCCAGTTGACCCCAGCCTACTGAGGGGTACTACGTAGAAAGCTAACTGTAAAAGCCATGTACTTCAGTCAATATCCAGCATTCAGTTTAAGCTTTTGTAGTTGCTGGCAAAGGTCAGCTGGTCAAAAGTTATGCATGATAACCATTATACTTCTTGAAGTAGCTGTCATGGGTTTTCTGTGGATGATTTGCTTTGAGTATTGAAAAACAATCTCTAGATGCTTACCCAGAAGAGAGGGGCAGAGGGTCTGGAGCCTATGCTATGAAGGAGATGCCCAGGGCAGGATGCCAGACATGAGTGGGCAGTATGTTAAAAAGAAGAAAAGCCCCATATATATAAGCAACATGTCAGCTCTGTAATGGGTCTGTATCAGGGACACGATAATGACGAGGTGGAGACAAGGAGGCTCACGAAATCCAAAGATAACAGCCGTGATTCAGTCACATTGCCACAACGGGAGTAATCATTAACAAGTCATGACAACAGATCATTGCAGTGACTCTGTGTGAGAGCAACTTACGTCAGGGCAGAGAGCCAAACCATGTGACCGGAGGACCGGTGGCAATGAGAGCAGGTTTATCTGTGAGTTTTCCCATTTCAGGGACAGCAATGGGCTGGATGGAAATAAATACAGTCAAGGTAAGGCACACACCGACACAGTAACTGGGAGCAGAGGGCAGGAACAAAAATATATAAGCTGGTGTCAGAACAGGGGTTTAGGGTCTTGAGGCAGAGAAAAACAGAAACACACTGATACACAGTATATTTACGTCACATAATAAATAAGTCACATGACTGCCTCCCCATGGTAAACCCCACCGGGTATACTCCATCCTTTCACATCATCCATGTCACTTGCTGTGGTTGTATTTGATTATGTCAATCCTATAACATAAGGAAGCTCAGAAAGGCCAATAAATATCATTATTTTTCATACTGTTTTATCGTGATAACAGAATAATTTCCTGGAGATCTGTAATAATCGTTTAATGATTAGATGACCATTCACATGTCACATAAGAAGTTACATTGTCTGTGAAGTGGGGACTAAAGTTTATTACTGAATTAAAATATGCATCAATAAATATACATAGTATTTTGAATATTAGTGTGGACATTATGGAAAATATATTCACATTAATATGGACATAATATGGACTTGTACCTGAAATTCACCTTCCTTGCTCCAATCTGCCGAATCAGATGTTTAATTATTATGACCTTTGCTGATTGCAGTTGAATCGAAGTTGTTTGGAGCGTAAGTGAAATTCTCTCTCTCGCTGCTTGTCCTTCTGAGAGAACAGCAGTGATCTCAATTCATCAGTGTGTCTCCATTGGTATGTGGGAGAAAACCGACAAACTGGACTTACAGACAGACTTAGGGACCAGATCATGTTGGTAACCCGGGAACCAGCCTTGTCCCTCTCACAGAGCTGACTGGACATGCTGAGTTCAGGCGAGAGAACCTGCTCTTCCAAGAGTTATAGGCACTTCTGTTTGGGTGCCAAAATAATGGTGAGTTTCATGGCTGACTACTGAGGGAAGAACACATTTTACCAGCATTAATCATGACGAGATGCTTAGGCGAGATGTAGCAACTAAGATGCCTTCCTACATCCTTGTTACACCATTTTACCCATTTGTATGCTTAATCCATGAAATGAGACCAGTAAGGTAACGTAACTAGCATTTTTAGCTAACTGTGTCCAGGATTTCAGCTGGTAATTTCCCTTTCATTGTCTGCTAGGGCAGCTTAGGCACGACTACTCCCAAATAATTACCATTGTCTGTTGTACAGGTAGTCCAACGCCGATCACTCCTGTTTTGGCAGTCGAAGAAGGTGATTATGGGAGGATTGTGCCGGTAGAGGCTATAATTACAGCAACATAGCTAAATGGTTGTGGAGCTGCAGAAATGAGACAGAGGTAATGACGGACAGCTTCTCCACAAACACTTACTACCATGGGCTGTGTGACTGCACCCATACAAACCTCCGGTTCCTCATGACGGAAGACAGAAATGTCATCTTCCAAAAGAGGAACAAAGGAGTACTGTAGTGAAATCCGTGTTTGCAAAGCCGGTGTGGGAAAGTCTGACCCCACAGGTAATTAGATCCAATCGCAAACAAAGGTGTTGATCTTGGGCACAGAGTCCCATTACAGAACGAGTTGGAAAATGGCAGGCAAGAGTCCTTTTACATGTTGCTGCTGCTCTCTGGCAGATATGGGGAGGTACTTCTCTTGTGTGACATGTGTAACGCTCTTCAGACTCTCCATAAAAGCTCATTAGTTGTGCTCTGGCATGCAGCTGAAGCCCATACTACCTTAAAACCACTCCCCGCAAATCTCATTTACTTCACTCTCCTTAGCATTACCGGTGTAGCTTTTGCCCTTCAGGCTGCTGTGTTTGTGTCTTGCTTTGTTTCAAACCTGTGACTTCAATCAGGGATAGCTTGATTTCACACATATATCCTTATGAGGGTTGGTCTATTTGGGTTATTTTGTTAAATAGGGGCCTTGGGATGGGACTGTTAAAGGAAAAGGGTGGGGTGCTCCTCACATATTCCATCATGACTCTGAAATAACACATTTCTGTCTCTTTTGTTGATACCAATGAAACAATGAAGTGTGTAATATGCCTTTCAGTGAACTATGTTTGGGTTGTGAAATTGGGAGACCAGCACAGCTGAAAACTGAGAAAACCAGGGGCAGAATTCCACAGTGACCTAATGTTCCATATGTAGAATAGAATAGAATAGAATACAAAAGAAAATAATAGAATAGAATTCCTATTTCATTGCAAACAACAGGTACAATGAAATGCAATATGCAATTCCTTGAGTAATACTTGCACCTGTATTACAGTGGTTCATTACCCTTTTGAGCTGATTTTGTATTACCCATTCCTTGAATCTGTGTTCACAATTAAGACAGTGTTCCGTGTTGATTAAGCTAGCGCTCGTTGTTAATTAAGCCAGTACCTGTCATTGAGTAAGCCTGGTAATTAAGCCGTTTGCCTGTTATTTTGGCCTTTCAAATTTTATTGATTAGCTAACCTTTTTCTGTCGAGGCTTTTTGGTCACAGCAATCACAACCGATTTGAGGTCTTCAAAATCAGAGATGGAGACCCTTCACACATGACAATAGCATGCTTCATGTATTCATAAATTACATTAATTTATTTATTTAGCAGATGCTTTCCTTCAAACCAACATATAAGCACGGCAGTAATTTAGAAGCATAGGGCCTTCAGTGAATGCCCAATTAGAAGTCGAATTAGCTACATAACCACTTGCAAACAAAGCAAGAACCTAATAAAACAACCATTCAAATCAGCAGAGAAAATACAACACTAAAAGCATTCAGAAACCTAGAGTGGTATAGGCTAGTAGAGGTGTTTTCAGAAGAGATGGCCCTGTCCCATATATTTGTCAGTACATGTATTTGTACTCCATTTACTCCATTACATCCATTTACACAATTTGCGCTAAGCGAATATTTGTGAAGATCCTGATTGTGGAGGCTTTGCTTGACTCTCCATGATCATGTCATTACAGAAAGCAGGCTTGTAGCCCACATGTCAGCTTGCTCTGTAGGAAATCGCACCTGGATGTCGCCCCTGTGAAATGACACCAAGAGGGAGGTTTGACCACAGCAGTTCAGGCTGACTTCCCTGTTTAATGAAACTCAAGTGCAGCTCCTCCTTTGAGCATATTCTTAATTATCAGGTTTATTGTGGTCCTTGGAGTTTTAACTCTGAACCTTGTGAAAATTAACTACTGCTACTACTACTACTACTACTACTACTACTACTACTACTACTACTACTGCTGCTGCTGCTGCTGCTGCTGCTGCTGCTACTACTACTACTACTACTACTACTACTACTACTACTACTACTACTACTACTACTACTACTACTACTACTACTACTAATAATAATAATAATAATACAAATAGAGCAGTGGGTAACACTGTCACTGATTTTCAGTGGTCATTAGTTCAAGGCTAGGGGGTGCATTTGTAAATAAATGTGTATGACAGTTATAAATCTGCAGTGTCAGCAAGTTGTCAACTTGTTTAGCTCTTGGGGAAAAAAAGAATATCGCTTCAAAAGTAATTTATATACCGTTTAAATAGTCTTTCCATGAACTTTTTATGCTCAGACAACAACAACATCAGAAGCCTGTCCCTGGAGGCAGCCATGTTTGTTCCGAGATGTGCAGCTCAAACAGGAGACTGGTCAGATGTGACGTCACACGCCTTCGGATTTTCAACTTCACCAAGATGATCAAATGAAGCACGATGTTATTGTATTAACATTGACAGAGCCTTTGTTAAGATGTAAAACCAGTGTTCCATGTCACAGTAAGAACATTCTCTGCCAACTTTCAGAAGACCTTAACATAACATTGGCTAAAGTTCTGGGAACGTTCCGTGTTAGCTGGATGCCTTCCACCTTCAACGTGCCCCCCCCTCTGACGAAGGGCTTGTGGACCACCAGACCACAATGTCACAGAAAACGTAAAATCACAAGCAGCATTCGGCGAAGGAGCTAATGAATGGAACTTCATTTGTGTGGAGCATCATGTCTGACCTCGGCATGTTGGGCTATTGTGTTTATTAAAGACCCTGAAACAAACTGAACCAACAGCTTTAATTGCCATTTATCATTAGCTAGCAGGAAACATCTGTGAACTTGAACTGTACAATTGTTATATGCTGACTGGTGGAACTTCCGAGAACAAAAAGACTTTTGTGAAAAACAAGGAAATCCACTTTGGATGATCAGTCCTCTCAGTGGCTATTAATGTAATCAAACACGCCAGGAATATCCTCTGATGGATGTACAGGTAGGGTAAGTTTGGACAGTAGCACCTTCTCCAGGACTGGATACTACATAGCCGGAAACCTCGAGAGGAAGTGTCTGAAGTAACAGGCACTATTGTATGTACTGTGACAAATTTCCAAGAAGTTTAATCACATTGTTTTGGGTCGTGAATGATGCCAGACTGACATCCAAGTACCGAGCTGTATACCGTAACTGCAAACCAGATTATTCCTGTTAAAAGATGTCATTCCTGGTAGCTGGAAACTACCGGTGACCCTATTCAAAGTTACTTCTAGTTTATTTTCTATCTCCTCTTTCACAGGACTTTTATAGGAGAAAATGACATCGGGAGAGCATTGCTATTGCCAACAGCAACGAAAACGATTGTGAAATATGAATTCTGTGATGATCTAGCAGAAGTTCAATAAACAAAGGATGGTCACATGCCAGGAGAGAAGGAGAGCATTTGGAACAATTAAACTACATATCCATCCATCCATCCATTCTTCAACCCGCTTATCCTACTGGGTCGCGGGGGGTCCATAGCCTATCCCGGGAGCAACGGGCACGAGGCAGGGAACAACCCTGGACAGGGGGCCAGCCCATCGCAGGGCACATTCACACATAACCAACCACTCACACATGCAAATCTATGGGCAATTTAGTAACTCCAATCAGCCCCAGCATGTCTTTGGACTGTGGGGGGAAACCGTAGTACCACGATGACATGGGGAGAACATGCAAACTCCACGCGCATGTAACCCAGGCGGAGACTCGAACCCAGGTCCCAGAGGTGTGAGGTAACAGTGCTAACCACTGCAACTACATATTTACAAAACATGAAACAACTTGTGCTTTACCGTCCAAATCTGCCGGATTTTATAGGAATTATTTCAAATGCTACTCATTTCCATCAAGAAAATAAAAACAAGAATATTAAGCTTTAGTTAAGTTTTCACCTCATTTCCCAATTCACTTAGGTTGAGGTTCAACTACTGGTTACAGTCAATAGTAGGGCTGGGTATCGTTCCAAAATTTTCGATACCGATACCCTGAATTCGATACCGGTTCCGAACGATACTTTTTTCGATACTTTTATTTTAAGAAATATATTTTAA
>JABFDZ020000016.1:19761396-19771575 GCA_019775955.2 Pollimyrus isidori
CTCGCCATAGGGCTCCAGAGACGACATTTTTTATGTTCCTCCTGACCTGTGCTGGGAAATGCTGACCTTTACGTCTCTCAATGTGCGACAGATCTGAGTGACCATCAGTGTATTTTTTGAAAACTTAATAGAAAAATAATCTACCACTCCTAAAGCAAGGGGGAGAACTCAGTGCTGATCAGAGCTTAGTCGTAGGATAGAGCACGCATTGCCTTGTCCTTTCTGCCCAGTGGGCACACCACATGGAAAATACGGGTAATTTACGTGTAAAAGGCAAGTTGGATTCCACATGGATGTTGACACGCGGAATGTATGTAGATAAAATCACTTGGATCCGCCACTTCACAAAATATCAACTCTTAGTGTTCAATTTACAACCTAGAGTGTTAGGACAATGTGTCTCCACCTCTTCCCAAATTGCAAGCCCATATGGGTGGCACACAAGTACAAAATGTGAGCCCATATCTGCCATATTTTAATGTACTCTCATTTGAACTCATTTGCGCATTCAGCTGCTGTGTTTTACTGACCCACCATAATAAGAAAGACTCAGACCAACATAGCCTTTTGTCTTTTTATGCATGTTTTATTTTAGTAACCAAAGAGCTATGCTTATACAAACTGAAAAATTCTCGTTATAAATGTATTTATTTAAGCATGATTAAATCATGGTAAAAAAAGAACCACAGAAGCTCAGCTGAGAACCACCTGTGGTATAAAAGTACATGAGGTTATTTAGAGGGGCTGAAAAATGACTGAAGGAGGGTGTTTCCACTAAAGATGATATAATGGGTGGTAGCCTCATTGGTTTTAGACCACAACTTGTGAGAGAACAACAAATCAAATCACTTTGTTCATTTAATATTAAGATTTTCATTAAGGATGTTTAGAAACCCACCACGACCGAGGATGGTATGGCACTGACATTAATCTTTACCACATTTCATTATTTGTTATTCTTGGGTAGATGTATGCTAATTGGTAGGAGCTATGTAGTTGTTCTTATATACATGCATCCCCAAAGAAATTTTAATTGTGGGGATTTATAAAGTGGGGGTGGTATGTGTTGTGTAGCCGGGTGCGTGTAAGCGAACAAACGAAACGGGAATCCAAAATCCGAGGGAACGAGGGGTTTAATGCACAAAGAGTTACACATACCACGACACTAAACAACGTTAATGCCGCTACGCCGGACCAGATGCTAGACACAGACTAAATACATTCAAACAGATCACGAGACGGGCTTGCGGCAATAGCGTCACGGAGGAAGACAATCAAGGTAATCACAGGAGGAAATGAGGTGGGCGTGGCACACATAGGGCTGGAGTCGGGAGGGAGGACGCGGATCATGACAGTATGGTTGTGCTTTGGTTAGCATTGTTGCTCATACCTTTGGGTTTGAGTCTGGGTTCTATTTGTGTGGAGTTTGCAGGTTGTTGTCATGGGGTTTCTCCTCACAGTCCAAAGACATGCTGAGGCTGATTGGAGTTCCTAAAAATTGTCCATGTGTGTATGTGGCTTGTGATGGGCTGGCCCCCCCCATCTAGGGTTGTTCCCTGCCTTGTGCCCATTGCTTCCGGGATAGGCTCTGGACCCCCCGTGACCCAGTAGGATAATGGATGGAGTTTCATAAAGCCCATCTGGTCTTTCTAAAAAGCCCAGGCTTAGAAAAGAAACAAAATGATTGGTTTCTACAGCATTTTCCTCCCAGCCAATGCTTTACCTAATTAAGCCATAGACACTAAACCATCCTACAGTAACTGGCAAGCAGAGTTATGCCTGCTGTTTTTTTTGTTGGTTTTTGTTGTGTTGCCTTATTCATCACAATTGCGGTGGATAAAAAAAAAAAACTGAAAAACAGTTTTGTGTCATGCTATGCCAATATACATCCAGCACCTTTGGTCTATAAGGGAGGAGGGGTTGGTACCACGAGTTTCACAGAAAAGGGTATTATTGCAACTGTCCTAACCAGGACCGGCGCTAGCCATTTGGGTGCCCTAAGCACAAACGCTTGTTATTTATACTAGTAGCCTATATTGTGATGATATTTTCACGACCCAGATTTTTTGGTGCCCCCCCCAAGCACTTGGTGCCCTACGCGCAGTGCGTGATGTGCGTGTGCGGAGCGCCGGCCCTGGTCCTAACACGTTTCCACATATGTTAATCATCCAAGTGCAGGACTGGCAGTCAAACATACTCCGACTTCATCAAAATATATACCACTCTGGAGATACACCCTGCACCTCTCCAAGATGCAGCAGCACTCTAATCTCAAAAACCAATCAGAACCGAGGCAACAAAACTTTAATATCAAGCAAGAAAAGCTGTAAAGTCCTGTTTGGTCAGAGTCTTTCTCATCACGGTGGATAAATCTGGGATGGCTCTTCTGATCCTCATGACGTCTTTTGCGCATATTAATATGGGGCAGATATGTGGAGGTGGAGACAGAGGACACTCTAGGTTGTAAATTGAACAAGAATTAATATTTGGTAAAGTGGCAGATCCAAGTGATTTTATCCACATAGATTCCACGTGGAATTCAACTTGCCTTTTACGCCTAAATTACCCGTCTGTTCCCCAAGGTTTGCCCTCTGGGTGGGCACTCACGTGTTGGTCTTCGGCGAGGACTGAAAGGGGCTCCCCGGTCTGTGTGTGAAGGTGGGTGTGAATAAAATGAATCAGCAGCTGCAGAGCTAATCATTAAAGGTACTACTTACCAATGCTTATGATATTTCCTAATTTTGTGTTGCTTAGGAGACTATGTCTCTCGGCAGGCCTTTGGAACGCCTTGGGATTCCCCTGGAGGAGCTGAATGAAGTACCTGGGGAGAGGATAGTCTGGGTTTCCTTGCTGAGACTGCTGCCTCCGTGACCCGACCTTGGACCCAGCGGAAGATAATGGATGGATGGACGGATGGATGGATGGGCATCACTTAGGGCTACTGATCAATGCTTATATTTCATAATTTTGTATCGCTTTTAATAAAATATTTCCGAACGGGACGAAGCGTGCCTGTTTGTTCCTTCGAGAGCCCTATATCCCCCTGTCACATTAAAACAAATCTAAATGCAGACTAATGCAGAGACCTATTACACAAAATAAGAAGTATAGAAATTACTTATGTTAATGCTAATTGGCAATACTGTCTAGTCTAAAGCTATCATAGGTTTTAACTGCTTTCTGATTTTTGTATAGAGTAACAATAGTAATTTCGTCCGTCTTATTGTTGTTTCCTCTCACTTTTGGCGCGGATGATTTTCTCTTTATACCTACTGGTATAGCAATTAACTTCACCTCACATTTGTGCACTATTTCTGCAACCTCTTTCATAGACACGGTATATAACAAAACTGAGACCCTTGGTCAATATCACTAAAATGTTGGGTAATGTTAAATCCTGTCCATTTCATGCATTTAATTTGATTGTGGCCAAAGCCCAGCAAGAATGAAATGAAATCATTTGTAAAAACAGAAATGACAGGGCAAATCCTGGCCAGGTCCACACTAAACATGCAGAACCCCAACTCATGCAAAAAAAATCCTTTTGGTTTCATCTGACCAAAAAACGTGCTGACAAAATTCACTGGGCTTTTCTGTATGTTCACTGGCAAAGTTTAATCTTTTAATTATATGCCTTTTTGTGAGTGATGGTTTTCTTGTTGGCCAATGTCCATAGAGTCCAACTTCATGCAGTGTTCTTTGCACTGTCTGAACAATTCACTGAGACGCCAGTTTCCACAGGTAATCCAACGTCAAGTAAATTGTAAATTGTGCACGGTGTCATTTTTCGAGGGCGGCCACTGCACCTTCTGTTGTTGGTAGTATAACTCTTCTATGCCTCCTAACCTCTGCTGGATCTATGTTTCAGCTAACGTTCAGTAGCCTGTACTGTACTGTGCACTTGTACCCTCTCCCGAAATCTTACAGTCTGGTTTCTTAACTGGTCAGGCAATTCCTTCCCTTGTGGATCCACAATGCATTAGGAACAACTCAGACCAATAAACTTTGTTTGTGCAGTTCAGCTGAATTAGCCATCAAACATGCGTTTACTTTTGGTGCCTCGGTCATAGGTGCACTCACTTTCTTTGCAATGCATTTGTATTTTATTTTCAATGTGATCTATCTAACCTGTTTGTTTTTAAACAGACACAAGCTCAAATGTCCTATGTTACGCGCCGCTGTTTGTCAAGCTCTACCCACGGCCAGGTCCACTCTGTTTGGCCCGTGCTCCACCTTTCCGTCCAGACCCTGCCCACGACTCCCCGCAAGACCGTCTGTTGCTTCCGTCCAGCCAAGGTGAAAAGCCTGGCAACAAGGAATATCCGGAGCTCTGCTAATTTTTCGGATTCCGGATTATTGTTGGCTTGCTTTCTTTGACTTGACTATTGTGTATGTGCAATGGGAATGTCTGTCACGTGTAAATCAAATCAGAAAAATCGGGTCATTGACGTCTGTCAGCTATCCGTGCCTGTTGTTCTGTGGTCTCGAGTATGTTTCCTCCGAATAAATCCCTTGTTTCCCCGAATTCCTGGTCTCCTGTGCCTGCTCTCCCACTTCATACTAGCTCGTTGAGACATGCAGAGATGTGCACTCCGTTTTGACACATATTGTATTACTGTAAGTATGAGGTTCAGGCAGTGCATTTCTATAGAAAGGTCATAATACATATATAGCTACACCAGTCTAACGGTGAGTTTTGCTTAACTGCAGCTCTGTCCCTTTGGCTGTAAGGTTGTGGGCTCAAATCCAGAGTATTTGTATTACCGTCACTGTTATGCTTGTAAGGCAGTGCGTATGTCCAGAGGGGAGACTAAATTAGCTGATTGTCCCACTTATTCATTTCAGCGATAGGCTGATCACTGAAAGGCCAAAATCACTGTATCAGTGAGTAAATAAAACAAAATTTTCCGATATATTAAAAATCAAGGAAATTTTTGTGACATGTGAAATGTGTGACATGCTGTAAAAAGAAGCATCAAGCGTCACGTGACTAGAGGCGCTTGAGGGAATAATTCCATAAGGTTCTAACTAAATTGAAACCTTATAACATACTGGCGCCGGCAAGGGGGGGGTGATCCAAACAAGACCGATAGAGGGGGCAGATAGACAACGTAAGCGACCCATACTTATCTTTAGCCTATCACAAGGACAAGTACTAACTGACTAACTAGGGCAAATGTCGAACATGTGGTTGCCACATAGATGGAAGGTACCGAGAGAGGGGGGAGATGCCCCAAAGGGGCTATAAGAGGGACAGAGCTGAGACATGTGGTTGAACCTCTTCCTGTACATGCTGGATGTATGTCAGACAGACGCTCCCAGCTTGCAACCTGTTACAGAATAAATCCGTGGCTTGCAACTTCTCCTCGTCTCAGGTGTGAATCTCTTCTCATCAACGGACCAGGCGGAGTACTACTCCAACATAATCCAACTTTACCTGACCAGATGCGTGACCATTAATAATCCTGACTACGTATCTGCGTTGGATATCGCCGGCCACACACCTTGCAGGTGGAGCCTGCATGTCCGTTATAGCTGAACAAAACTACAGCTAAAAGTGGCCCTGGGGACCAAATTGTTTGTCCATTATAAGCAAAATTATGTGAGTCCGGTATATCTGATGCTTTTTCTGCATGTTCTTAAAGGTGCACAGCTGGTACCTGTGGACCTCGTTCGGTGTAGATAATATTCCATTATAAGCGAGTCCTGATGGCATCTTACCTACTGTATAGTTTTAAAAGAGATGAGGCATATTATTAGCCAAAATTTTACTCTAATATTCCAGAAATCATTATCTGTTGGTGTGGTGCCTTCTGATTGGAAGCATGTTAATATAACATCCATATTCAAGAAAGGGGATAGAAGTAATCCAGCAAACTACAGGCCAATCATTTTAACTAGCATTATTGGAAAAGTAATGGAAACTATAATCCAAGTTAAAATGGTACTGTAGATTACCTGGATGCAAATAACATTCTGAGGGATAGCCAACATAGATTTAGGAGAGGTAGATCATGTTTAACAAATCTACTTGAATTCTTTGAGGAAGCTATAAGTGAAATTGATCACAAAAAGGCCCACGTTGTGATATACTTAGATTTCCAGAAGGTCTTTGATGTTATCCCCCGCAAACGGCTTAAATGATAATACTTGATGATGTTTATGTAGCGTGTAGCATAGAAAAAAACATTTGCATTAAATCAGAATTATTAGATTTGAAATAAAATATTCAACATCAGTATGTAGCTAATTAATATTGATTTATATATTAATTGATATAATATGACTAAAAGCAACAAAATGTACAAATTGTCAAAGCTCTAACAGTGTCTTTCAATAGTTGTAAAAATACATAATTACAGGTCCTTGTTGACTTACGACCATGATTGGTTACGACTGACTGGTCGTAACGCGATTTTGTCGTAAGTCGCATATGTACAGCCTACTGTACAGTAATGCATTTTTATTAAAATCTTTAAGTCATACCTGATCATAATTTTAGGCTGAGGCATAGAGACAATTTCCTCTTGGCAGACATCTTAGGAGGGGGGGGTTTGAATAAAAGTATCTAAGACACAAATGGCAGATGCTTGCTGTAACAAATCTGGGATAACAGTTAGCGGCTTAGCACGCGCGGGGACCTGTATTAGCTACTAATGCTGTGTATTGTATATTGTACAGACAGAACAATAATTCATCGGTCTTTATGAAGAACAGACCTTTTCATCTAAAACCCAAGAGCTGGTTAAACCAATAACTGATTTCAAAGATGCGCAGTAGGCAAGTGATTCTTTGTCATTGCCTACTTTCAATGCACCGTGGTAAGTGTGTTTAGCACTTATATTTTCTGCATATATGTACGCATGTATGTATGTATATATATTTCCTTCCTCGATTCCAAAGCCCTGTCACAGTATCAGGACTGGAACCAGCGCAGTGGTTATTACTGCAGCTTCACATATCTGAGACTGGCGTTTGTGTCTTTACTTCCATGTGTATTCAGTTTGTATTACCTTCCCGTATCATAGCAGGGCTTCTTCTGGATTCTCTGGTTTCCCTCCACACCCCCAAAACATGGTAAGGTGCCAAAGTGTCCATGGGTATGAATCACAAGCAATTCCTCTAAGACTACATGGGAAGAATTGAATTAATCAATGTAAATTTGTTGTATCTGTGATTAAGAGTGAAATCTGTCTTACTAACTGAACTACAGTGGTGATCATTTCACAGAAGTTGCTTTCAACGACAAACGTATACGCAAATTTTCCCATTGAAACAGGATGAATACACTCGTAGATACCCACCGGCATGGCAGTTAGCTTGCTAACTAAGCTGCTTGTGTTCAAGATGAGCTACAGGCGTTGAAACAACACGGCAGATAGTGCGGCTAATGTTGACTTCATTCTAAGGAGGTACTTTCATGCAGGAGAGCATAATTTACACAGAAGTAGCTGACCGACTAAAATAAGAAAAAATGACTTTATTTGGTTATACTGCCAACTGTCCACACTGTGCTTCACCCATTATAAAAATCTCTATCCACCACTGGTGTGAATGGTGTGCCTGTGCCTAACAATAGATTGTTCCCCGCCTTCACTTGCTGCTTCCAGGAATTATATGTTCATTATGAATGCAGAAACAATATGTAGGAAGTCAGCCTCTCCTCTTTCCTTCCTGCCGGTCACGCTTGATTAGAGTGATTTAGCCTTTAGCTGCCCTCTCACCTGCCTGGGTAAATTTTGTGTTTCCTTGGCTCAGGGTTTTTAGTGTAATGGTGCTCAGGTTTCGGGATATGCTGCTCACAAATGAATAGACTGTCAGTTGATTTAATACGGGAAACATATGTATAAACAGGAAATAGGCATTTGTCTATAAATGATGCTATGGGGTCTTATTTAACCCCAGAAAATGTCCGATTACTAAACTCTGAAGGAGGCTGTTTAAGTAATAGTAATGGAGGCAGGGTGGCCATTGGACAGACCTTTCTTTTACTCCCATTTACTGCATGTGGCCCAAGTTGGACTGGAGGGATGATCTGTCTGTGAGCAGGGCCAGAATCTGTGCCAGCAAACGCTACTGGTTGTCTGTAGCATAAGTGTGATTCCTGTTTTGGGCCACGTATTTATATTCTCATGTTTAACTGACTCTTATTCTTTTATAAAATTTGACAAATTTTTAACAAAATTATTTTATTATGTGTTTATGTGTTTCTATTGCTGTAACAAAGATAAATTATTATTTTTATCTTTTTACATTTCTTTAAATGCTCATTTTAGCATGTCCCAAATGCAATCTATTCAACTTCCTCAGTAAATATAAATGATAAAATTATAAAAACCAAAACTTATTCTTTATTATTTTTATAGACTAGGATGCAGTAGCTTTAGAGAAAGAAACAAATCGGGTGAAATTTATTGTGTAATTATATATGTCCCCGCATTCATTTTCCACCCTTCCACATTGTATCCCAGAAAAGTTCAGTTTTGTTTAACTTTTACATTATTTAAACTCTGTGATTACCATGTACATATCCCTAACAGGGTGGAAAACGTCTGGAGAAATATACACAAAAAACATCCCATAATTATCATATATTCAACCCCTGAGCTTGGCAAACATGCATTCCTCATAGCTAAGTATGGTATAGTCCTGACAAAATGCTTAAACCATAAAATACAATCATTCCAATTTTCTGAAAACAGACAGCCAAATACTGTATGTGGTCCAAAACAGGAATCATCCATAAAAGGACTTGTTGCTTATAACAATAAAGAAGCTGTGTTATTCTTGGTATTGCATCCATTCCACTATCTGTGAGACTATGACTGTGATCAGGGTCTGGCCATTTTTGTGCAATCTTGTTTTGGTTGTCATTTCATTTATAATTGCTCACCTAAAGAGTTTTCCTTCATTACTAAATATAAATTGAAAGTACAACATCTGGGAACTTGTTTAACTTTTAAATTATGATGGTAGATCAGAGCCCATAACATATATCACATAACGATGGCTACTGGGTAAGCAAATTATGCAAGCCAGGTCTACGGTTCTGATCAATGTGGTACCAGAGCTCTCATCCAGCCACCCACTCCACATTCTTTGTTGTTCTTGAGTTGTGTGCTTCTCTGTATCCATGGTTACTCCTCTGAACTACTACCCAGGGCCCCAGCACTGTCACTTTCCACCCTATAAGCTGAGCTCCATTCTCTGTAGTTGAAATGGTAACTCATGATAGATGATTCTCTCATTCCAGGACAGCACAATGCCTGAGCGGACAGACTTGTACTTCCCAGAGCTCGGTGCGTGTATAGAGTCTCTGTGCGTTTCTACCGAGGTCAGTGAATGTGTGTCAGACAGAGAGCTCAGTGAGGGTGCACCTCTGCCATCTACCTCATGCCTCCTAGAATAGGGTTGAGCCCCCCTAACAATTCCTTGGGGATCTGCGAAGCTAATCATAGGAGGTTCCCAGAGACATTTAGTAAGTGCCGGTAGATATTACATTTAGGCACTGCAAAAATATTGAAGAGAGACTGACCATTCACAGTGAAAAATATACAAAAAGTTGTATTGAACCCTTAGTTCAAGTCCTTAGTTACTCATCTTAATCAATAAGTCGTGATGAGGGTCTCTAGCTCTGGTCTGCTTTCATTTGGGGGTTTTGGGGTCGAAAGGTTGAAACCTCCTGATACACAGCATGAGCAGATTGATGGATGGATGTACAGTATGATGCCTGGATAGATGATGCTCTTCCTCCCATGTTATCATCTTGATCATCCACTACTCTACCTCAGTAATTCCCAGGATCTTTCTTTTCTCTTTCACAAACTTTCTCTCTCTCTTTTCTGACTCCTTCCCTGCCACCTTCTGTCAGTCACCTGAGCTACTGCGATGGATGCAGTTTGTATAGCGGCTCATACCCACCACACTGAGCGTCCCCCTGCGCTTCTGCAAGACCACACCCTGTACATGATTGGTCCTTGGTGGCTGTCTCACCCAGACTGCACTTTCTGTAAATGTTACTCCACATGTGGGAACCTGGAGATCGAGAAGACTTGGTCCACGTGTCATGGTGATGACATCGTGCCTAGACAAGTCATTCAACAGGCAAGGGTAGGAGGGCTGTTCTGCAGGATAAATTTATAGAAGTCGGCAATAAGCTTAGAAGCAGAACGTCCACGG
>JABFDZ020000016.1:19848454-19859414 GCA_019775955.2 Pollimyrus isidori
GAGAGAGAGAGAGAGAAAGAGTGTTAAAGAACATGCCTCTTTTAATTATACAAGACCTGCACAAATCATTCCTCAGAAACAACTCCGGTGACTTTAGGAGGGTCACCCAAAGTGTGACTTGGGTCAAAGGTCACGGGCCGCTGGAAACCCAATGAAAGAGCAGTCGTGTTTGTGTGGCTGTGTGTATATGCCCTGTCTTTAAGCCCTTTAGGTCATGTTTCCATCCAGCTGAAATGAGGAGCCACGGGGGATCACTGTCTCTGATTAGTTGCTGATCTCCTTACATGAACTCAGCAGCTCTGTTTGCTACCAGTGTTCTCCTGGTCTGTAATCCTCATTAGACTTTCGCACATCTAATCAAACACGGATGGTCTTGCAGATATTACTATCAGGATTATTGTACCCCATAACACGTTATTGTACCCATTACTTCTTTGCTATTGTTATCAAATTTCAGCTCCCTGGTTCAAAGGTATATGGCCCTTTCTATACTCATACACTTTCCACATTGGATCTTTCCTCACGCCCCATTCATTGTCTGCAGCCAATCAGGATTATCCATGTGTGAAGCCTCAACTCACCACTTTGTGTGGAAAAGGGGACGGTCTGCCTGGCTGATTCTCTTCTGCCATCCACTGCACCTGTTTTCAGGTAAGGATCATCTCCATCCAAGAGAGTGACTAATCGCTCCAGGTCATATCTTGCAAATTATTCTTTTCTTCGTGCCGCCATCTCCTCTTCGAGAACAAGCAGAGTCTAGCCTGGAATCCCAGCATGCCTCAGTCTGGCTTCTGAAGTGGGCAGCGATAAATTACCCCTTTGTCTCGTCTTCATCCCACATCCCGACATGTTTCCTGACCAACTGTGTCGATCCCCTCAACTCCTTCCTGTACTGCTATTTCCTGCCTTGCCCATTAAACACACACTACAGGCATTAATAATGCCCGCATAGACACACAGACTTAAGACATATCCAAGTAAAACACGGACCATGCCCCATAGTTTCCCCATTTAACTGATTAACAAACATATCAGTCACTCTAAAGTGACAATAACTTTTATATGTAAGGTTTACCAAGCAATTCAACTCAGAAAACATCCAAACACATGACACATATAGTTTTTCGAGTGAGTTTTTGTACAGTAATCGGGACAATGGTAACTGGAATAGAATATACAACACTACCAAACCTTGTGCTATGACTCTCTGTGGACGACATTCTGAGCCTGACTTTTAGGGCCTGTGTATTCCTTCATTCACCCATGTGGCAGTATGCAGCGAGGCTGAACTGCCCAGGAATGTACCGGGAGGGATCTTGGCAGTGCCCGGAGCTGTGACACATTCGTAAATGGTTTCTTACCCCCTCCCCCCCCCCCCCCATCGCTTTGAGAGAAGCTCATAAATCCCTCATCGTCCCAGCTGGCACTACTAGCATCCCGGTGGGTCTTAACTAGCCTTGGACATGCAGAGCGCCGTTTCGCTAACGCTAACTGATGGGGGTTTACAAAACAGTCATGGCGACGTTAGCGAAAATACTAGCCAGTGTATCGAATAGTGTTGTTTGAATTTCCCTCACTGATCTGCTACCTGAGTGTGTGCATAACTTCTGCCAACGCAAAGTAAATAAGCGCATCTGAGGTGGTCGTATACTTCAAACAATGTCTGAAACAATTTAAATCGGAAACACCGGCGTGAAAAATCAGTGGCATCCTGAAAATGACCCCACCTTCCTCATTGTTTATCACGCCACAACCCTGGAGGGCAGAATGTTTTCGAGGCCGCAGACCCACAAGCAGAGCGCAAATAAACACACTGTGGCCAGGACTGGAGCCATTTTAATGGTAGTCGCTCTCTTTTGTAACAGCCACTATTGGCGTAATACGCGCAGTGGCACTGCATGCCGGTAACTGCACAGTTAGTCCTGCTGACCAACCCCACAGTGTCACATTTATGTCAGTGAGTCATGGACAATGTGTGGGACAAGATCAAACAAATAAGTCCTCAGGGACCGTGCACGGGTGGCGTGGGGAAGCAGGCATCATCATGGTATATATGAAATGGTGAAATAGTCATGGTGATTTGACTCCACGTTGCTAAAACAGCATCAATTGCGTCGTTTGAAGTACACGGCCTCGTCTAGTGACAACGCAGCTTATCGTGTCACGCGCGGCTAGGCGGTTAAGGTAAATCCACATCTGTTTTTTATCAATGTTGGAATTCAAAATAGGACTATGAGGCCAGCTACCCACACATGGCTGACAGACAGCAGGCGATGCGGCGGCATGAGTCAGTCACAGTGATCTCCTCCTGCAGTGATTTTCACAGCACACTCCCTGGCGTCGTTCTCGTTTCTGGCTTCTCCCAGGCTCTTCCCTGTCGTTCAAAGCCAGACCTCGAGAAAAAAAAAAAAAAAACTCACTTCTGGGAAGCGAGGGAAGCCGGCGAACCGTGTTGGGAGCCAACTGGAGCGCAGGCGTCTCCTGTGAAACGCCTGCCAGCGGCCGGGGTGGTGGTCTCACGCTGCACTGAGAGATTCTCCGCAGGACGTCGCCGAGTGTGGTGACGTTTTGGCACCGGCGGTGTTTAAGGGCCTCCGTGTCGGCCCGGGCCGGACCGAGGCTGCACTCCCTGCTCCGCTTCTCCCTTCTCGACCAGCCCTCGCTGGAGACATGCCATGAGGGACCCCTCCGCCGAGGAGAGACGTGGCACCGCATCCTCACACGCTGCCCTCTTGGTCCTGTTATTTCTCAGTTGCACCGCATATCACTACAAAAACATCCCATGAGCTTCTCCATGCTTGATTTAACTACTTGTTAGCAATGTAGCAGATGTACAGTTAGAATCCAGCACAGGACCTGTGGTCAGAAGAAGGGTGGAAAGAAGGAAAAAAATGCATGTTAAATCAAATATTTCCTTTCTTGGCACTGCCCAGAGAGAGCAAACAAGCATGATGAAAAAAAACGAATATTTTCCTCAAAAGTAATAAACATCATAAGTATAATATAATCAATCCATCTGGAAGTGTTAGATGAAATTATACAGATAATATATCATTCCAAAAGGAGAGTGGTTCCACTGAGAATTCTGTACGGGTGACATATATGAACACGCAGCTTTCCCTCTTCATAAATCCACACTAACGCAAAACAAGGGCTGCAGAAAAAGCCTCTGTTCTCCTGGCCGTCAGGGGTCCCCATTCTCCAGCACCACACACCAAGCCCGGCCATCTCCGGGGACTCCCCAATTTGTCACCCAGCCCAGTAACAAGGTGTTTACCCGTGCGGCCGGCACACGGCGGCGTGATGGACAACGCTCTGGCTAATCTCCGCGTCTCCGACAAATTACAGCCCTGTTAGGAAGCCCAGAACCTGCATGAAAAGTTACTGCCCTTCATTAATCTGTTCTCATCTTGGAATAACTTTCCGCTGCTGATCCCCGCGACGGAGAGCGACTAAAAATAACGGAGCCTTTTGCGGTCAGCCTTCATCTGAAACACATTTTCGGGGTCAGCTCCCTGAATGTATGCAAAGGCGCCCCACACCCAAAGCAAAAGGATAAATAACATGAACAAATTGTTTAGAGTATTTACTGACCACAGCGGTCAAAACTACTAATCGTAACATTTCTGCTTTGTTCAGAGGATGGAAACTTTTTTTAATCTTCATGTTTGCTATAAATTTCTCAGATTTTTTTTTCACTATGATGATTGTATTATTATTATTATTTTACTAATAAATTACTACCAAAAGGGAGCTTTAATGTTAGGTAGTACCATTATTATTAGCAGTAATATTAGGGGTAAATCTTGGTATTCTTATCATTATTATTACTATTTTATTGCCTTCATGCTGTATAAAATGATACAGTGAAGCACTAAATTAGCAAGCGTACCTTAAACTGTACCGCGTGGTCCATGGTGAGATAAAGTGAGTGTCAAAACACATAGAGGGTATGGCTAACCTGAGCTGTCAGTCCCTGACTGGTTTAATCCAGTGGGAACTGAGAAAGTGACCAGTGGGAAGTGGGTTAAAAAAATCCTGCAGTGGTAGGTTCTCTCCCCTCACGGGAAATGGGCCACATAGACAAACAAAGTTACAGTGGTCTGATGGGCATGTAGAGACCCATTTAATTTCTATCTCAGGACAAAGACAGCGATCAGACATAGATGCGAGATTCAAAGCTATGGATTTCATCGGCAATGTGTCCAAAGATTTGACGTGAAAGAGAAAATCAGGGCAGAGCGAGTTTAAATGAAGGAACAATTTGAAGGCCTTTAAACTAATTACATGTGGACTAATGCAGAGACCTTGGTAGCTTTACTTCTCAGATCAAAGTCCATCAGCATGTCAGACAGGATGGCAGGGGAGGGGGGGCGCTCAGGGCTGCGGTTTAGGAGTAACGAAGGCCGGCTGTAGGTTTCTGAGTGGGGAGGGGCTCGCCTATGTGATCGGGTTGGGGGAGACAGTGATGGGCCACACCACATGACACCCCCCTACCCTTGTATCTAGGCGTCCTGGGGAGGAGGCACGGTGAAAATGGGACTCCCGAGGTGCACTGTTCCCCTCACAGCCCGGAAAGAGTACGTAAACCCCCCCCCCCAGAGCAGAAATCCAAAACAATGACATTCCCCATTATGTGTGTTTAGTCTGGCCAATTATCTGCTTCTTCTCATCACTTGACCTTGTAGCCAAGGGGCCCATCTGGATGTTTGGGGGGGGGGGGGGGGTATGGGGTTTATCAGGCTCCAGTAGACTCAACCAGTTAAGACCCTCTATCCCAACGACATTCAGCAATACCCATCTGAATAGCTTAACCTGGAACCAGAGCAGGAAGCAGAATGAATGGACGGACAGACAGACATCTATCCATCCAGCTAGCAGATGAAGGCTGTATCCCAGCCCCAGGCAGCAGAGGGCTCCACAGTTTAGCTGCAGTCCCTGTAACAATACCCTATGCTACTACGACTGTGCTTCTGACGGCTTCTCAAACCTATCCCTAATGGGCCCGGAAAAAGCACATTAATTCTTTCGAAGCAGCAATCTCATGTGCCGCTAAAGCTTCGCCCCCAGCCTCCCCATCCCCCAGCAAACATCACCATCCACTTTCACTTTGTCAGCAGCTTCTTAAGTCGCTGCCCCCTCAGAAGATGCAGCCTGGGTCACCTGTAGGATTGACCAGCCCTGGACAGTGTTGTTCGGTCCTTTTCACAAATGATACATTTCCTCATCCTTGAACTTTTCCTGCTGAATGCTGCTTGAAACAGAATGAGTTTTAATTACCCAGGGGACAGTGTATGTATAGAGCTCCATCTAAAGATGGCACCCAGAGTGAATAATTACTCAGATACAAACAGCATTAGACTAATGAATTTTGATAGACTGTCTGCATTGTCTGGTATTTGGAGTAACTATACATGTCATATAATAATACAGTACTGGTGATTATTCCAACAATATGGCTGATTACTCAGAATGCCGCAAACAAAGAGACCACAGGAAGTCAAAACTAAATTATAGCAGTGAGCAACACTGGGAACAACAATACCAAGGGTGGGTAGAAACACAGGAAGCTACAGTAACTCACACTAGGTAACAACAACTAATAATCATACAACGACACTTGGAAACAACCACTATGATCCACTGAGGAAAAGAACAAGAGCAAGAACTTAAATACACTAGTAGAAAGACATGGTGCAGGACAGGTGAGAACCATAACCAAATCAATCAATCACTAAGGAATCAGGGCAAGGAGCAGGAGGGTTATACCGCAATTAACAGGCACTAGAGACTAGGGAACATGAACGGACACTGAGGGTTATCTATAAAAAAACAAACTAGGAACACAAGTAAATCAGAACATAACAAGGCACGGGCAGGGTAACCATTAAACAAAGACACAAAAATAAAGACATGTGTAAACAATAATACACAACAGGGGATAAACTAAAACCGACATTAAACAAAAAGTGTGAACTTATGATGGACTGTATGCTTCCAAGCCATACAGTCAACACCATAAGGCACACAGCAGCCCAGGGAACAGGGAAACACATTAGGGCAACAGCCAACAGGATGGCCACTGAGCACTGCAGGCCAAACAGAGAAAAGGCGAACGGATACGGCCAGACCTCGACAGCACAGTTATCAGAACATGCCTTATTAGAGGCCTCGCTCGGCACCTCTCCGCCTGTACGCATTCCTCTGCAGATGAGCGGGCAGCCAATCGCACGGCTCCATGCGCGCCTCCAATCCCAGACCCGCCGGCCCTTTAAAAACAGTTTGTGGCCATTGTGCAGCTGTGAATAGGCACTTATTGTTCTCGACAGAGACGTCTCCAGCTCCTTCACACGTTTCAGAGCTTTTCCAGAGACTGTTTATGTGTTGAGGGCAGCTCGGCGTGGAGCTTAGAGCCTAATGGACTGTATAAGAGGGGTCTGCAGTCGCTCAGCTTGCATTCAGCTGTACAAACACAGGGCGCCGTTGCTCCTTCTCCCCTCCACCTCGCCCACTCTTTCTCTCACTCCCTCTCTCCACCACCTCGCCCACTCTTTCTCTCACTCCCTCTCTCCCACTGTCCCTTTTGCCCACCTTCCCCCGCCCCCAGCCTACCCTGTACCAAGGGGCCTCTTCCCCAGGCTGCCAAGGCCCCCACCTCAGCATCTTCCCCCCTCCATGTCTCACTCTCTCACTCCCTCATTCACCCAGCCGTCACTCCCCAAGACAGCTTCCCTAAACATAGCTCAGGCCCTCAGAGTGCACACTGTATCACATCCAACCTGTCTATTTTCATATCCTCCCCATGCAGCCTAAAGAAAATAATACAGGGGCACCTAGAAGAGACAACAGCTAGAGAAGCACTTTTCTGCACAGTCACGCTGCTTTGTGATGGAAATATTTACGCTAACGAGACCTCAGAGGCCGACGGGGCTGCTGTGTGCATGACAGGGGGTTGTTTGTTTAAACTCCAATGCTGCACAGGAATATCAAGTAAGAAAAAACTAAAGATAGACACGTTCCCCCCTTATTCTGAAGCCGCTACAAACGTCACGTTATGGGCAGGGAATACGAAGTCCCATAACAAACGTATTTCAGGCTTTTCAACACTTGCTCCCCAGAGAGTGATTGACACGGTCCATGTACCGTCAATGTGGACCACACAGGCACACACACACACACGCACGCACGCACGCACATACACAGGCACGCACACACCCACACAGGCACACAAAGACATACAAACATACAAACACCTACACACACAGACCCACACACACACGTAAACACATACCTGTACTCCTTTCTTTGTGGAGGCCATTCATTCATTTCTATGGGCAAAACCCAAATCTCAGAAATGACAACTTTAACCATAAGTAACCAAACAAAATACAGACCTCTGGCATTTTAGTTTTAGTTTGATCGCAGTCACAAATTTTTACAAAACTGAATTTCCCCTTGAGGGGACTAAAAAATGGTCCCCACAACAAGATAACAGATTTTTATCACACTATGCACGTATTTGGTCCCCATAAAGTAATCTAAATCTGATCCACATGCACACACACCCACACACACACACACACACACACAGCAAAGGTCTTCTAACTGCTACATTATTATTCCCCACTTACAAAGTTCATTAATGCTGAAAATACCATGGCGGAATATTTGCTGTGATGATTCTGTATTTATTTTCTTTATTTTTTTTTCTAATGTCATGGACTGCAATCAATAGCCTGTCTCAGTATTATATTAATGAACTATAAAATATGTGGATCATAGGATGTTCTTTGCATTATTAAGCAGATTCACAAATATGAAATATCGTCCAGTTTGTGAAACGAGGCGTGAAATGATGGATCCTGATTTTGCTCCCCGGTAACAGCTGGTGGACATGCACAGTCTGGATCATCACGCCCCCCAGAGGCTGCAGCTGAAAAAACAACATTTACTTCGTTCAGCAGCATCCAAGAAGAAACACATTCAGGTTAAATATAGATGTAATATTGCTCTGGTCCTATGGAATCCAAATAAATTAAAGATGTCATTCTTGGAGGACCCTGAGCAAAGCTGAGTTTTAAAAGATATGTTGTGTCCATTATGAGATCTTGACAGGCATCACGCAAAGGCCAGGGATAATGAGTCTTCTTTGATTGCGAATCGCCTTTTAAAATGTTACACACCCTAACGATCGGAGCACAGTGCCGAACTGCAAGGCAAGCAGAACAGTTGCACTCAAGCGCTGCTTGGGTAGCTGGGGAAAAAAAAAATGCCCCTCCTTCCACAACTTTGGGGCTAAGACTACTGTGCAGTGTCCAGAAACACTGCTGCTGGTTGCATAAATAAAACCTCAATGTCCAGGGCATGAGCACATATTACCGCGTAAATACGGAAACTTTTGAATTGTTAGTCAGTTAAATTAAGGGCTTTTAAACATTCGTTTCTGGAGACCTAATAAATAATAAGTGCAGCGCATATTTGAGGAGAAATGTTACTCTTAATTAGTATTTCTTGGTTCTTGTCAGGGTTAGTCAGTGCAGTGCAACTTAGAACTGACATCATTTCCAGCACTATTCACACCTTCATGCGAAAGGCACTGTAGGTGTGAGAATAGGGGGGGGGTGCTCTGCTACCCAAAATTAAGGAGCCAGCATCCAGCAATAGGTGTAGGCCAGACAATTTGGGGGGGGGGGACATCCAGCCTGACATGGAACAAGCAGAGATGACGATCCAAATGGCGAGCAGCTTACACCACTCTATCTGCACACAGACTGCAGGCCCCTGCAGCACGAAGGGCTACAGACAGACAATGCCAAAGGATCTTAAAGGTAAACAAGCGGGCATATGGCAGGGCAGCCCTAAAGGGGCTTCGCAGGGTCCTTCAGCCAATAACGGCATGCAACCACTGTCAGCAGCCTTTGCGGACGTTTCCGGCACAAACTGCGCAGATGATGTTGTTTTTCCAGGTTTTCACCCCTGTATAACTCACTGTGCTGAGTCTGTGTTGGCCACAAATACAAGAAAATGTGGATGGCGACTGAAGCTCGAAGTAGACAGCACTAGTCGACGACAGATTCACGAGCTAATAATGATGCACAGAAAAGAAAAACAGTTTTGAACTTTTATTCCCATTAATCTTCACTGTGCCACTCGTTTTACAGTAAAGCCATTTATAAGCTATTCTACTTCCAATATGGAGCTAAACTAATATAATTTACAAAGAAATACTAGCCTGTGGTCAGACTTTCCATTGCTGACCGTAATTTTTTTGGTATTTGAGATGGCTTCATTTTATTTTATTTTATACATTTTATTTTTATTTTATGGTATCATGAAATATTTAGTCAGTGCTGCATATAAAACAACGGGAATTAATTTGGCTTTAAAGGTGATGACGATCATAAAATAGGAATGTAGAAATTAAAATAAATATTTTTATTTGTGTGGCATGCTCTGTAGTGTAAACAAAATGAAAATACAGAACAACACCAAACACGAAGGCAGCCTATATATAAATCATTAATCGTGAAATTTTGTCTGACTCAGATAAGTTTCACCTATAACAAATTTTGAAGAATGTTAAATATAATATTTTATATTACTATAATCCTATTGTACACATGCAACAGTTAATATACAGTGAATTCCATGTGTGTAAACATCCTGCTTGATGCTATATTCAACCCTCAGGATTAGACAGCAAAGACTTTGCATCATCTACCGGCTAATTGATCTATCTTCTGGTGGCGGAGCGGTGAGGCAGGCGGACGCGACGGGAGGCTGAGGCCTACTGGGCTGCACGCGGCCGGCCTGCCTGCAAGAACGCCTAAGGGAGTCTGCACTGCACCTCCGCAGAGCGCAAAGCACCATTCTGTTAACAGGGTCCTGTGTGTTTAAAGCCTGCTGATACCAGTTCTTGTTCCGGGGGGTTCTGGCGGACAGTCAGTGGGCCTCTCCAGTTCTGCTGCCACCCTCGCCGGAATGTTCTGGATAGTTAAAGCACTCGGCCCACCTTGAATCAGCCTAAAGGGGCATTTTCATTGTTTCTGAATTTCTATAACCGCAATATTACTTTCCTCCAGCACTGAGTAAAACATTTTTGGGTCAGATCAGAAGGTAAGCAGAACTCTTTCCATTTCAATATAAAAAAATCTTCAAGTGCGGGGATGTGAGGACTGTAATACATACACGCCACTAAAATCAACGCTGACATCAGTCTGCTCTCCTTAACTGTGTGTTTGAAATATTTACACAACCACCACGCAGCTGGTTTTACTGGGCACAGAAAGTAGTTAAATTCGATGAAGAAAAATGCTAATTCATCCATTTTTTAAAGTCAGAAGGGCAGCCGTTTGCTTCAGCTTCCTTGGAGAAACAAACTCCTACAGGCTTCAGTGAATGTTCTCTCCTTGAGCACCTCCGACATCTTCTGGACATCAGGAATCTGTGTGTGTGTGTGTGTGTGTGTGTGTATGTAAGTATGTATGTGTGGATTTGGTTTATTACATTGTGGGGACCAAATGTGATTAAAAACCTGTTTCTTAATGTGGTAAGAACCATTTTCACAAAGATTTGTATGTACATTTCCCCACAGATCTGTAAATGCAATGTAAAAACTAAAAATGCCAAAAGACTTGTATTTCAGTTGGTTACTTATGGTTAAGGTTAGTGCCGGGTGGTGGTCAAAGACGTCATGTTGGCATTAGTGTTTTATCCATAGAAAGTCCCCACAAAAATATAATTACAAGCCTGCGTGTGTATGTGTGTGTGTAACCAGAGAAGCCATGTAAAAAGAGCACATAAAATGTCAAACGCCCAGTCAATGAACTGGCTCCCCAGGTATGTCAGCTGCAAGAGGCAGGATGTGAGGGTCAGCCAACCCCCCCCCCGGGGCGCCCGCCCCCCCCCCCCCCCCCACCCCACGCGAGCACCCCCAAACCCCAAAAAAAGCAGAGAACGG
>JABFDZ020000016.1:19894535-19908529 GCA_019775955.2 Pollimyrus isidori
TTCTGGTTGTTGTCATTAGTCCTCTGTATTAAGTCCACGTTTCAGTTGGTTTCCCCAGTCCGGTCATTGGGTGCGTTTGACTTGCTTACATCGCTGGCTTAAAGCAACACATTCTGATCCTGACGCAGTACATTACAGTTAGATGCATTGCAACCTCTCAGGTTCTCACCCTGCTGTACAAACTGGAATCGCCTCCATGATGACACACCTTTGCCCTTATTGGCTGAAGAGTTTAGTTACATGCATGATGTTTGTATCCCATGCAGTTCCGATGCGTAATCTGCTATTTCCTCAGAATATCACGTAAAGCAGTGACAACTGGTTTTCAGTTAATTTACCTGCCAAAATAAAGGTTAAATAAATTAAATAAATGCTCTAATAGTACACGTAAGTTTCTTATATTCAGATTAAGTTCTAGGTCAAACTGGTTTGTTCGACTTTCAAGAAATTTGAGTTCTAGTGAGTTCGAGAACCGAGGTACCACTGTGTGTGTGTGTGATTGTGTCTGTGTGTATATCCACTGTTGACATTGAGACTGGTCTTTTGATTGCATATATATGTGTGTGTGTGTGTGTGTGTGTTTATTTTTATCCAATGGGCTCACCACCCATGGGAGGGGCCATAGGGGTTGAGTGCCATGTGACCTGGGCAGTGGCCGAAGGCAGGGACCCTGGTGGTCTGATCCTCGGCTGCTTTTGGGACATGGAATGTGGGGAAGGAGCCTGAGCTGCACGCGAGGTTGTGAAGTTCCGGCTAGACTCACCTTGATGTATGGCTTGGGCTCTGGAACCAATCTCCTCTAAGGAAGTTGGACCCTCTTCCACTCTGGAGTTGATCACGGGGAGAGGCACCGAGCAGGGGTGGGCATACTTTTTGCCACCTGGCTGGGCACCTGTACATTGGGGTTTACTGCAGTAGACGAGAGGGTAGCCTCCCTTCGCCTTTGGGTGGGGGACGGGTCCTGACTGTTGTTTGTGCTTATGTGCCAAACAGCAGTTCAGAATACCCACCCTTTTTGGAGTCCTTGGAGGGGGTGTTGGAGAGCACTCCTCCTGGGGACTCTCTTGTTCTACTGGGGGACTTCAATGCCCACGTGGGCAATGACAGTGAGACCTGGAGTGGCGTGATTGGGAGGAACGGACCCCCCGATCTGAACTCGAGTGGTGTTTTGTTATTGGACTTCTGTGCTTGTCGCGGATTTTCCATAATGAACACCATGTTCAAGCATATGGATGTCGATATGTGCACTTTGCACCGGGACACCTTGGGCCGCAGTTCGATGATCGACTTTGTAGTCGTGTCGGATTTGCGGCCGCATGTCTTGGACGCTCGGCTCCTCAGCCTCCCTGGTAAGGTCTATTTGGGGGTTCTGGAGAGGAGGGTCTTCCAGACTGTCGAACCTCGGATACAGGAGGAGCAGTGTGGCTTTCACCCTGGCTGTGGAACAGTAGACCAACTCAATACTCTCCGCCGGGTTCAGGAGGGTTCATAAGACTGCTGCCTCCACGACCCAACCCCGGATAAGCGGGAGAAAATGGATGGATGGATGTTTATTTTTCTTTATATGTATTTTAATGAAAGAGTAGGAAGTGCATCAGGCCCAGTTCTGATTTGATAAAAGTCCCCTGGGTCTGAAGCACCTTGATCTCATCGTGGGGGGAGGATGAACAGATTGTAGCAGAGGTTGGAACATGCCTACATTTTGGACCGCAAAAGAAAATATGGCTACTTGTTTTGAAGTCTGCTCCCAGCCCGCCACAAAAAATTGGGTCCAATTGGACCTCATGTGTGGGAGACGCCACGCTGATTCCCAAGCAGCCCGCGATCCATACAGCATTCTCACAAGGACGCTGCATATCACTGGCGGAGTTTCATAAGTCACTTGTTGATCAAGCACGATAAAACATTTACCTTAAATTTTTCATTAAGCACTTCAGGGCAGCGAAGTCTCTTTTTTTACACTGATGAATGACTTAATTGGTGTAATCTGTATCTTTGCTCATCAGACAGGTGTTGAGCAGAGGTTATACAATTCATAAGCGGAGAACATAGGAAGAGGCTAGACTTACGTACGCCTCAGTTAACAGCGTACTGCTAAAGCTGTGTCCACAGCACCGGCTGACGCCAGCCGGGGACTTTCAATGCACTCTTAAGCCACACTGTAAGAGGGACTACGATTGCTCTTTGTTAACTGTGCATGCCATGAATTCTAGGGGTGAGACCTGACAAGGATGACATTCTGACGGGGTCCAGACCACCGGCTATGAGCTGAGGGACGGGACTGCGGACCCTCCAAGATCTGGAGTCCCCGGTGGTCTTGCACCAGGCGCAGCAGCAACCCGGGTCAGAACCGGCCATAAGACTCATATAACCTTTGTACTGCCTTACCGTGATATAAAATAAACAATAATAAATTTGGAAAACTTTGATAAACTGTCAATAAGGAATATTGCTTGGTAGCACACATCAGCCTAAGATGTCACAGAAATTAGCACAATTTCAACCAATCGTATGGTAGTCTTAAGAATAAACAACCTGTGCCCAGCAAACAGACGCACTGCGAGGTTGCTTGAGTTAGCGGAGCCACATGTTACTGTTTTGGTAAAATCACGGAAGAGAGAAGCTCTTCCTCACAGGAAACTTGAGGTGTCGGTGAAGAAAGCAACGGCTCAGCAGCCAGAACATCTTTTAAAAAAGGAGATATTGTGGATAAACATGGAAAAATCTGTTGGTAATAAGGCAGTTCTTTGGCTAATTAAAGTCCAACATGCAAGAAAATAGAACTGGATATACTGTGAACTTATTTCACCTCATAACAGCATTACTAACCTCATACAGAATGCAGGCACTTACAGTCAGAGGGACCAGCAGATGTCAATCCTGCTCTGGACGACACCAAGAGGAGCATTGAGAAACTGCAGAAGCATATGGACAATTTTGCTGCAGTCTGAACCGCCAACATTACGGCCACAAATTCTCTTAAACTGCCTAATTCAAAAAGCAGAGTCGTGTCAGTGTTTTTGACTCTGTCTATGAACTATTTGGCAATAGTTTTATGCAAGACACCTAATGATTATGTCATATATTAAGCAGCATTGAGGCAGGTTTTTTCTTTTTATTTTCTCAGGGGACTTGAACCAGCCCAGAAAGGTTTGCTATACAAATGTGTCTGTTTGCGTTTTTCTATATTCTAATTTTCAGTCATGATAAACGTTTGAGACAAAGGCTGTTAGGTGATCATACATCCAGAACCCAATCTGCCCTTTCTGGACACCATGAACAAAGGGTACAGCTCTGGGTGTTCCCCATAGCAGGCTTAGGGAGGCAAACCTTTGCTGTAAATATTTATTAACTTGACTCCCTCATCAAATATTAAGGCCATGTTGATCAGCACAGCTTAACAAACTCACTGGCCCAAGGAGCATCGGTTTGGCAGTGGGGGGGGGGGGGGAGAGACAGCACAGGCATGCTGGGAAATCGTACACAGCAGGCAGTCTCCATGTAGGTGGGAAAGCTGGAGAGTCCAGATTCAAGATGTTTGGTTGCCTGTGTACAAACAGTCATTTTAACCACATCCAGCTAAAGGAACAACATCATACAATAAAAAAAAATAAATGGACAAAAAACTATTATATATGTAAGGCCTTTATACATTACGCTAATTTAATATAATTATCATTTACATAGAGTGCAGTAATATGGCTGCAGTCCAGCTATTTGAGATGTGGACGGCTTAGGGAACTGTTCTTGAATATGGCAGGTTGCTTTGGTTAAAAGGGTGATATGGATTAAACACCAGAAAGTGGTAGGTTTCAGTTCCAGATTGGTTATAAAGAGGAACTGATAGCAAGCCTTGGCAACAAGAAGTCAATCTGCAGTGGTTTGTTGTGCATTCAGTTATTGAATTATGAGCTGCATATCTCACTCGATCACATGACAGAAGAGCTGGCTCTTATAGGCAGGGCCTATGTCCATCTAACTGGCCTGTCTCACCGCTGCATGTCCTCACATGCCTTCAGTGACAAGCTCCGAAGTCTTCAGTCCAACAAAGACACATCACACGGCCCATTTTCCTGAGTTAGGCTCAACCCGGTCACCTGCTCTAGTCGCTGAAGCCTCAAACTGGATCGGGTTTTCAGTCCAGCAAAGTGGTAGTCCTTATCAAGCAAAAAGAGGTCCGTATCCGTAGACCATCACACTCCGGAAAACAGGAAAGCAGGCATAAGCCAGCTGAATCCAGACCACCCCTATTCAGTGGTTTGTGGTTCCTCCCCTTTTGTAGGTTTTCAGATCAGCATTAGATAATGTGGTTTGCAAAGTTCATAAAGCCGTTTTAATGAATATTGCATGTCACTAAATTCCCCTCGCCGCTTGGTTCAATTTCCGCGCATTAGGACACGATATGGAAAACGTAGCCAAAAATGCTATAAGTGGTGCTACATCCTGTCAGGCACACAAAGGGGAAAAAGTGTATGTTTTTTCATCATGTATTACAATGATAATGTTTCAGGTGACATTCTCTCCTGTCACACCCGAGAAGGGTGACTTTTGTGGAAGAAGATTACTCATAATGGAGTCCCCTTTGTTACCGTTAGGCAATATGAATAGACAAGCAGCTGGCAACGAAAAAAAAGAGTGACAAAAAAGGACAACATTGTCCAACGAAAGAAAGGGTCACATTAACAAATTAAATAAATAAATTTAAAAAAACAGCAGCATCTCCAAGAGTCGCAAAACTTTGGCGATGTAAGACAATCCGCAAGAGGCCATGAATAAGTAATCGGGTTTCCAAAATCGACTCAATTATTGACGAGATAATTGGGCTGCTTAATTGCTTGTGGAACATGAAAGATTCACGGGGCTTCTTAAGTGCGCTGTAGCCCAGCGCTCCCTCTTATAATGACGGCAGATGGCCGTTTGTTAGATTGAGTGTCGCGCGAGGCTTTCTTATACTCACACTTCCCCGTGCGATGAGATCACGTCAGCCACACTGGGCACAATGCCGCTGTGGCTTTATGCACTGCCACAGGTGACGTCTTTTTGAATTATTGAGGTGCCTGGTAAAATCCCCACACACCCCACGCACACCCACCCACCCTTATCCCAGCTTCCTTCTCATTTCTGTCTTTTCACTTTTCTTAACTGCTCAACTTAGGTTTCTCACGCAGTGTCATTCATGTGTGAGTTTTCACTAGTTGTGCATCAAGCATTTGCAGACTCAAGACACATTTATATAGATTAATTCTAGGGTCATGGATTAGCCTAGAAACTTGCTGGTTTTAGAATGCTTACATTTCCAGCTCTGCCTCATGACCTTTTCACAACATGCTGTTACCCAAGTTTGCCATGTGTAAACCGTGTGATTTGCCGCCTCTCACCAAACACAGAGCACTATAAATCTGTGTAAATCTGTTTTTCCTCACATACTGAGTATGTGATTCTTTAATTACAGTTCTTCTAGTTACACTGGATTAAAGTAAAATAAAGTTAAAGTCACACTTTCTACTTACTTAAGGCATGTTAAGATATCTGAAATGCAAGGGAATATATAAATATCAGAATAATACCTTTGCATGTATTGTGCACAAAAAATATTTTAATAAAACATCACATCAGCATAAATCTGGAAAGGCCTAAGAATAAAACTTCATTCATCCTGAGAGAAATTATAATAATTAATGATATAAAATAAATACTGCATATGATCACAAAATCAAAACTGTGTAGCACCTTTTCCATTAAAACCCAAATGCAGATTATTCGGCATCAATGAATTTAAGGAAAATTATCAACTGGGTGACATTTTCCACCTAAGGAATCAACAAGTCAAACATGTACTTCTCCTGTCTTATGCCATTCCTTAAGTGTGTGTTCGTCGGAACAGGAGCGGAGAGCTGTGCTCTGTAAGGCTGACTTCATGTTTGCCTACTCTACCCATGCACTCAAATTAGCCCTAAATTGCCCAATGACATCACCTACTGGGAACTGTGAAGGTTAGCCCTGTTAACAAGCGTGAGCAGCCAAAATAACTAGCTAGTTTCCACCACCAGTGACACTGGCTTTCTTACCAAAATGAAGAAAACCGAGGCCGGGGTTCTGGTCATTAATTTTCCCTCCTTAACTTCACCCCATTGTAATGTCCTCAGGGAGAAACTCGCCGTCTCATTTCATTCATGAACGCAACATTAACAGAGGCTTAATTGCTTCAGGAGTGCAAGACACAGCAAGAAGGAAAGCATCTATTATTTTCAACATTTGTTGTCTTTAATAAGCTCTTAATCACTAATGGCACAATTTGTTCTGAAAAACAGTATTTCAAAAATATGTGCAAAATCAGAAAGCCATGTGAAAATTAAACACACTAATTGCATACTCACGCACACACAATTTCTTTGTTAGCTGACTGATTCGAGTGTTTCTCCTCCTAATGACCTAATTATTTGAACATACTTATTTCAGCTCCTTAGTCATATATTGAGATATTTGTGGAAGGAAACACCTGTTCATTTCCTTAATGAACTCACAAAATAAGTCCTTTTCTGAGGGGCCTCATTACATTGAATATAAACCGCTCAATCTGCTTATCCAACTGCTTGGAGATATACAAACATTTAATGGCACTTTTTATAAGTTCCAGCATCTCTGCCCTCTCAGACATCGCTGGACAGGAGAGTAGATAACCAGAAACTATTCCACCAGCTGCTGTTGGTCTCACTCTTTCCTTATTCCTCTGAAAATGGAACTTAAACATAACAATAAGCATATTGTTACAACCCTGTTTCCAAAAACGTTGGGCAAAACGTAAAACAGATGTAAATAAAAGCAGAATTCAATCATTTTCAAATTATATAAAGCCATATTTAATTGAAAATTTAACAAAGGTAACACATCAAAGGCTAAAACTGAGAAATGCTGTTCTATGAAAAAAATACATGCTTAGTTTGAATTTGATGGCAGCACCATGTTTCAAAAAAGGTAGTACAGGGGTTTGTTCACCACTGTGCTACATCACCTTTTCTTTTAACAACACTCTGTAAATGTTTGGGAACTGAGGAGGTCAGATGCAGTTTTTCTGTTTAATTTTATCTATTTTTTATAGGTAGATATTTTAGGAACCTCCCTAGATTATACAGCAAGTTTTCTTGGAATTCAGAGCAAATTTCAGATTCTGTGTCCTTGCTACGGGTGCCCTTCTGGTCAATATTCATTATAAACCCAAATCCTGCTGCCACTAATCATACCCCACTGTTCAAAAGTTTGGGGTCACTTAGACATTTGCTTGTTTTAAATGAAAACATACATGAAATGAGTTTGAATAGGATATATAGCTAAATAAATAGGAAAAAGTCATTGATAAAGTTAGAAATAATCATTTTTGGAATTAAAATAATTGTGTTCTTCAAACTTTGCTTTCATCAAAGAGTCCTGAATTTGCAGCAGTTACAGTCTTGTAGATCTCGGGCATTCTAGATGTCAGTTTGCTGAGGTAATCCGATGAGGTTTCACCCTGTGCTTCCTGAAGTATCTCCCACGAGTTGGGTTGGCTTGATGGACACTTGTTACGTAACTTTCGGTCAAGCTGCTTCCAGAACAGCTCAGTAGAGCTGAGGCTTGGTGACTGTGCTGTCCACTCCATTATTCACAGCATACCAGCTGACTGCTTCTTCCCTAAATAGTTTGTGCAGAGTTTGTAGCTGTGTTTGGATCATTGTCCTGTGGTAAGACGAAATTGGCTCCAAGCGCCATCCACAGGGTATGGCATGGCTTTGTAAAATGGAGTGATAGCCTTCCTGTACAAATCTCCCGCTTTACATCACCCAAGCAGCCCCAGAACATCACGTTGCCTCCATCATGCTTGGCAGATGTCATCAAGCCCTCCTCCTCATCAAGCGTCTTCTCATTTGATCTGCGTCTCACAAAATTTCTTCTTTGTGATGCGAACACCTCAGACTTAGATTTGTCTATCCATGGCACTTTTTTCCAGTCTTCCTCGGCCCAGTGTCTCTGTTCATTTTACACATCTCAGTCTTTTCTTTATTGGCCTTTATTGGCCATCACTGTTGACATTGAGACTGATCTTTTGCGAGTACTATTTAATGAAGCTGCCAGTTGAAGACATACATAGCGCCTGCTACTCAAACTACACACTCTAATATAATTGTCCTCTCGCCCATTTGTGCTCCAGGGTCTCCTTCTCCCCTTTGTACTGTGGTTAGAGCTAGTTTGTGCTACACTGCGAAGAAAGTAGAACGCTGCCTTATACAAGATCTTCAGTTTCCTGGCAATTTCTTGCATGGAATCACCTTCATGCCTCAGAACAAGAATAGATTGATGAGTTGCTGAAGAAAGGTCTTCGTTTATGATAATTTTGAGCTTGTAATCAAACTCAACTAGTCCAAAGAAGGACAGTTTTATTTAATCTTTAATCAGCAGAACCATTTTCCTCAGTGTTAACATAAGGGCAAACAAGTTTTCTAATGACCAATTAACCCTTGAAAACGATAAACTTGCATTAGCAAATAGAACATTCCGCTGGAATACAGGACTGATTGTTGCTAATGGGCCTCTGTACCTCTATGTATATACTGCATTAAAAAGCCATTTCCAGCTGTGATAGTCATTTACAACATTAACAATGTCTACACAGTATTTCTGATCAATCTGATGTTATTTTCATGGACAACAAACTTGCTTTTTTAAAAAAGGAAATAAAGGAAATTTCTAAGTGAGCCCAAACTTTTTAAACAACAAAAATTACGTACTACATGTAATACGATAAATATGCATACCATTACAGCCTTAATTAGCAGTAACCAACTCACAGGTACAATTAGCAAAATGTTTTTCATGTTGAACATCTACTTGTAAATTTAGGTTCCGTCTGTGTCAAGAGATGTATTTATTAATTTTGTGTTCTAAAATGAAAATTTTGTAATTTTCTGCAATATGATAAAGACGCATACTGTTACAGTCCTGGTTGGCGCATTTTTTGTTGTTGTACACAGAATAATCACATTAATATGATGCATATCACACACAGCAAGAATGAGCTCATTTATTTTAGGAGCTCAACATCATACAAATCTTTACCGGTATTCCTGTACACAACTAACTACATCTTCTAGAAATTATAGGCACTAGGACTGAGAGGTCAAACTTCTTCTTCTTTCAGCTTCGTCCCCTCAGGGGTCGCCACAGCGAACTACCGCGAGTCGCACGTCCAATTTGGCCAGTCGGTTTTACGTCAGATGCCCTTCCCGACACAACCCTCTGCATTCATCCGGACTTGGGACCGGCACAAGGAATCACCGACCCCTCATGGTTGCAGCTCAACCATACCTACGGGCAATTTAGGGTAGCCAATCCGCATGTCTTTGGACAGTGGGAGGAAACCGGAGGAAACCCACGCGAACACGGGGAGAACATGCAAACTCCATACAGAAAGGCACCTGTGCCAAACCCAGGGCTCAAACCCAGGACCTTCTCACTGTGAGGCGACAGTGCTAACCACTCAGCCACCGTGCCGCCCACACTGAGAAGTCAAACTTGATTTTTCAAATAAAATTCTAAATTTTAAAAATCTTTACATATTCGACAGCAAAAATCTGCAATCAAATTTTTGCTGAACTATGTTGGCTACTACCAATCATCTAACATGCGTTTCCTCATCTTTGTGTTGCCTAATGGACCCTGTCACTTATGTGGAATACTGCCCATTAGGGGCAGATTGCTGTAAATTAACTCGGCTGGCCAGAATGGCTGAAACTATCCAGCAAGGAAGCTAATGTAATCATATGTCAATCAGAAGAAGAATACGAGGATGTACTATCTTACAATAACCTGAAAAGTACAGTATGGAAACAATTTTGTTTTTTTTCATGGGTACCCCATCTCCAGCTTGGTGAATTTTATTGCAATATTTCAGAATACCAGCATATTATCGCTTTGGAAAATACTCTGCAAATACCTCTATCACCTATGGACTGAATAACAGCATGAAAAATTAAGTACTGCCCAAACATGCTTCAACATAGTTTAAATCAAAGGCAGAATTTGATGACATGATGTTGTTTGTTATAATAAATAATTATATTTATTAAAATAAATAATGCAAAATAAATAATGTGTTATTAAATTTAATTACCTTTTAATTTTCCTCACATAGGACAGCAGCAGGCTAACACTGCAGATGTTGATGCCTAATGATGTAGTATCGCAGGCTAACATTGGGAGCGCGTGCTGAGAAGATGCAATTTGAAATGTGTGCGCCGATCTTCACAATCAGAGTCAACTAGAACAGAGAGTTGGAGCTGGGTTTTCACATCCAACATCAGTGCCTGACCTCACAAATGCTCTTCCAGATGCATGGAGAAGAAAACTCCTACAGACACTCTCCAAAATCTTGTGGAGAGCCTTCCCAGAAGAGTAGCAGCTGTTGTAGCTGCAAAGGGGGGACCAGCTCCATATTGATTTCTATGGATTTAGGGTGGGATGTCATAGAAGTTCCTGTGGGTGTGATGACCAGGTGACCCAATACTTTTGTCCATTTAGTGTATCTCAGTTCTACTCACAATATGTTTTTCTGTATGAATTAATAAATAATATAGCAGGCTCTCATGACATCACAGCAACTTGCCGATGAGCCAATGGCATTATCTGTAACACTAACCTTGATAGGGCATAAATACTTACTAATAACTCAGTTAGTTCTGATATACAAATTATGAACAAATCAGGTACAGTTGCTACTTGAAATAAAAGATGCATCACAATTCATTGAACGAATATGACATCAGTGTTTTACTTGTGTTACTCATTACTTGTTCCTTCAGTAGTTATTTCAGTAGTTATTTCAGTAGTTCACAAAGATTTATCAAAGAAATATAGCAACTATCTGAGCTAGATTATGCATCACAATTCATTAATAAATTAACATGAAATTAGTATATAACTAAGCCTTTGTAGTTAATTAATACAGAAATAATAGTTTAATATAATAGTGCAACCGTCATGCATTAACCCTTATAAACAAGTACCAACTTTAGGTGCACTTTGATGTAATTGCCTATGGAAACTGTACAGTCCAATCACCATGGATCTAGTCAAAATCAAACATGAATAAAGTATGTGAATAGGTTACAGTATGGTAGTAGCGGACACACTTGGGGGGATGAATGGTGAAGTAAACTTATCGTTACAGCACTCATGTATACTCAAGTACATGGATTTTAAACCACTTAGTAAAAGTACAAATACTGAAAAATCTACTAAAGTTAGAGTAAGGGGAGCATGTGTAGTTTGTTACTTTATACCTGTGTACACACAGATACCCACTCAGAGGTCCCAGGGTAATGATCTGCATGGATACTCTATCAATAATTCCCCTTGATAATGACCTACACAGATACCCACTCATGAAAACCCACAAAATTGCCCTAGGCTGCTGCTACCCTTGGTGATACTACCTCACTAAGTCCTCAAACTCACTCTATACTTCACGCTGATCCTCCAAGACACTTGCCAAAATTTCACCCCGGTCCTCCTCTGATGTTCACTTGATGCCATCACTGTGTACTTTATTGCTTGTTCTGCTTTCATTAGACAGCCAGTCAGTCTAGCACGTGTGGGAGAAAACAAAAGACAAGAGGTTAAATCCAGGTCATAAAAATACCACAAATGTTAATGACTGGAAAATAAACACCCTCTGGTTCTCTTCTTCAACAAAGCAAATCTTAAATCAAGTCTTGAGCAGCTCGGTGTTATTTCTAACACGTGCTTACGAGCCCTCAACTAATCACGCTTCTCGCTGACAGGTCCTTCAGGGCTGGTCGCCGATTTCTGACGCCCGCTCTGTTACCATGACTTTCTGTTGGCACGCAGGTTCCTGCCCGGCGTGGCGGGCCGAAATCAGGTTACCCTGTTTGCTGGTGGTCCGAGGCCTGGGAGAGTTTCGCTGCGTGACACGGTACAGCTCCTCACTTCTTACACTACCTGCCTTGTGTGGGGTGAGAAAACGGACCTCGTGTCATGCCGTACACTGCATGTCAACTCAACACTGCCCACTACCATGTTAAGCCTAAACAGTATAACACTGTATCTATATGGATCACTGTGGTCTCTTCGGCAGTTCAGAGCTGCTGAAGCGTCACTGAAAATTTCGGGTGCAAAATAGTTGTTATGAACTAGTCTGCACTTATTTTTATCCATATATGAGCTCAGACCATTGTCTCAGAAAGTAAAGATCAGGAGTACAATTCTGAGGACAAAGTGGAAAAATCCAGCAGAGCACTTTTGCGCCACATAAGGTCTGTCCAGTGTCCGTGTCTGGTGGGCGTCCAGACTCCTGCTTTCTGTCATTCTCAGGTTCCACACTGTTGCTGCGCGCTAAAGCATCCGTGGCAAGTGGGAAAGGGGACAGGGTGAATAGATACATTCATGAGGCTGAGATAACACTTTACTAAGCCACATTCAACATTTCAAATTTATTATTATTATTCTCAAAAGACTCGTCCTCAAAGAAAGCAATACCTCATTAAGTGGTCTGTAATATAAGTAAATTTTCCTTTAGGTTTTCCAGTCCGTCGAATAGTTTTTAAAATGTCGGTTATATCCCCTCTGCCATTGTAAACTTGAGCTGCCTTAAAAGGAAACATGGCTATTAAAGTAATTATAAGAATCTTTATGCCGTAATGACTGGAAGCAGGTATCATGGTGAATGAAATGATCATGTCAAAGCTTAGGTTCCTGATGGATAGGGCTGTGAGACTCAACACACCTACAGACACACGCACCTACAAAAATTATCCGACACACGATATGCTATGAATGCCGTTAAAAAAATGTATCAGAGAAAAGGTTGAGTGGCTAAGTGTTCCATTCAGCAGGGAAGGGCAGGGGAGCAGCACTCCAGGCTACCCAGTGGGTATCCTGTTTTGTTGCTATAATATTCGGGAATCATGAAGATGGAATGGGAATAATGAGCGTGTGACACCTCGGTAGTGGTTTTGAGTAATTAACGTGCAATCTTTCTTGCCCGTGACAGTTTTAATCGCCTTTATTGAGCGCAGAGACTAGGGCCTTTCCGGAGGTGTGCAGCTGTCACGGCACGCAGTTCCCGCCGTGGGCCTGTTCGCCCGCGTCTGAGGCTCGCTGCCCAGGGCAGACTCACAACGGACGCCACATGCTACTGCTGACACGGGCCGGCTGACGCCACTAAGGAAGTCGTCTCATGTATTAGGTGGCAACAGCCACGAGGGACAAGTATAGTTTTTCATTTGGGGCCATAATTCTGGCGTGTCTGACAAAACTGGGACCTGAGTATGAATGTATGTCCAAAAAAATAGGTTTACCTTCTTTTCAGTTCTCTGTAAAGTGGGACTATTGAGAACACAGTCTCTACAGATACACAGAAGTGAGACTGCCGGTCAAACTCAGACTGGTATATAAGACTGAAACCACCAGGTAAACTAGTGCATAATGCTGGTATTCTCATATCATGGGTCGTTTTAGAACTCCTCTGTGTTTGTTAACAGTTTACATACAGGACTTTCCAAGTTTGATGCAGAGCAACTGGTGATGCAAGAGGGTTTAGAACGCACCATTCCAAAGTGCTTCAACAAGGAGTATAAGTAATTATCAGAATGTTAAGGATCAGGATATTAGTTTCATGTTCACCGACCAATTGTGTAGGGCTTTCCTCATGGGTTTGAACTAGTTAATTTTAACCACTCTGTAAAATAAAAACTTGTCTCCAGGGAAACCCGGCCATATGATAACCTTAAAAATAACTTAGTTTTACAATGTACGCGCAATTGACACAATATATGTGCGTACAAGTGTTTTTCTACAAAAATGACAAAATCCTAAACTAAAGTTTGTTAAACTTCAAGCAAACTGCTCCCGCTCCATCACACTAACACACATATAGGGCTTTGGGGTGCAGGTGCGTCGCTGGGATGCAGGGGAGGTACTCCTCCTCTGTCCCCTCGTGGCCA
>JABFDZ020000016.1:19937085-19948977 GCA_019775955.2 Pollimyrus isidori
AGTGATTCTCTTCAGAAAGAAGTCCAGTCCTATTGTTTGCTTGTACTGCTTCCCAAAGGCCTCCTGAGCAAATCTGGTGGCAAGTGATGTCTGAAAGAAGACAGTAAGCACCAAATTCCAGCCTTATAAACACACGTGCACATAAACGTCCAAAATGAAGGTTCCTCCAGTGAAGAAATGTTATTTTGTCGGGAAAGGCCCTCTCTGTCTTATCACGCAACCTAAACGATTGGGAGTAAATCACACTTTTGGAATAAAGAGAAGCAGAACAACTGTAGGAGTTACGTATAACCACATCCCGGACAAGACAGGCAGCGGAGCCGCGGGAAAAACAGACACACGGCTATTACCCCCCCCAAAGAATACGAAGAAAGAAAAAGAGAGTAGGCATGATTGATTTGTAAACGCTCGGGAATTCACAGCGCGGAGCGGTACTGCCAAGTTTAATTCGCACTGATGGATGAGACGTGGATAAAATGAGACAAACGTTTAGCGGGAGAAAGTGCAGCACGCGGGAGCTAATTTTAGAGGAGAGCACTGGAGACGGAGAGACAGCGAGCCCTCCGAAGCACAGGCAGCCGCAAAACCATTCCTGAAAAGGTCCTTTAAAAAAAAAATACATATAAGAACGGCAGGAAAAGATGACCGTGCCGAGGGGAGGCGGCAGGGAGCGTGTGGGCTCACAGCCATCTGCCATCCAGCTGGTCTAAAAAAAAAAGACGGGAACAGAGTGGCATGTATGGGACTCCGAGTGTCCGACACAACAGGGAAAAGTACTTCTTGATCTTGGTTCTAGTAGCACAAATGATCATTAACAATACCGGAATAAGGGAATAAGACAGAAAAATCATTCCCACATGCTCGCATCGGCTTAGCTGACCCATTTTCACGGCTTTTCGGTAGCTCTGCAGCAACCTGGGCATATAAACAGCACGGTAACTTGGAGGAGGGGAGGGGATCGTCAAAGAATCAGAAAAGGGACGAACGGAAAAAAAACAAACAAGGAGGGAGATGTGGAAGTCGCTTGCTGCTGGCAAAACATTAGCATCACCTGTGCTGTGACAGCGAAGAGCTGTGGAAGCCATTAGGGGCGGCAGGAAGATGGGCTGGGAGTGAGGGCATGTCACGACAGGGAGACCCAGGCACCCACCGCTACACCGCTATGCAGCAAGACGTGCGGTATAAACGTGCCCTTTTTATATATATACATGTACACACACACACACACACACACACAGTGTACACATATACATTTGGCACACTGTTGTTACTCCTACTACCACTATGCTTTATTTATTTTCTTTTTAAAATGAAGGTTCCACTTCAGGTAGGGGGGGGAAAGTTAAATATTTCCCAGTGTCTGCGAATTGACAGCCGCGAGGGGAATTACAACAGTGGGCCGCTCCAAGAAAAACTCATCCGATTGCAATTTGCTGAGTAAATTTGTATTTGAAGAAGCAGAAAAAGGGTGGTGGGGAGGGGGGATTCTAGGCCAAACGTCAGTCAATGTACCTATTCAAACATCAGCAACCAGGGTTTTATGTAATTTTATTTTTTAAACATGCAGGCAGGTAAATCATTCAGAGGCAAGCTGGCACCTGGCATGAATCCAAGATGATACCATAGTGATGGGGGGTGGGGGGGAGGGGGCACGGGGGCGGTTTATCCTGCGAGAATGAGGGCTTCTGTACGCGCTCAGTCAGGAATCTACGCCACTAATTCACTGTTTAAAGAGAAAAGGGGAAAAACAGAGATCCTCATACTGAAGCCATTTATTTCTTCTTATGTTTAAATAACATTACATTTGGATTTTTGGGGAAAAAATGAGTGGGGGTGGGGGTTAAATAGAACCAAGAGCACTTAAGCCATAGTAGTGCATTCATATCCGCTGAGGGTTTGGAGGTTCGTTCTGAAGGAAACTGCTTGGGGTCGTCATGACAACCGGACCCCTTTGCTGTAAACAGCATGCACTGCACTGGTGCAAATTTCGCCTCGCCAAACTTACCTGGGATTCAATTTGGGACAGTCAGCAAAGCTCCAACCTTAACTTTAAAACAAATCATAACTCATTATTTACCCGGTAAAAAATTACGGTTTAGCTACAACTGGGAAAACTAACGAATTAACGGTTTCTTCTTCCCTCTTATGAACATTAAAAATAATTTTGCATAGTTAATGCAAATAATTTACCGGAAATTAATCATCATAAAAACAGGTAGATTCTTTAAACAAATCTGCAAGCAGGGACTGTTTGCTCTTAGTGCTGCGCGTGCATACATAAATAAGGGTCAGAATAGGAGGATTGAGGATCATAATCCTCAGATCCTGTGCATAATAAGAAAATAACACGAAACTGCGACAGGCTCCGCTTGTAAAATTGCATATTTTATGAATGCGATGTGGACATGGCGTGCTCCTAGCTCCGAAATCCTCATTGAGAGCAGCCCCTGTGCACTGCTCTGAAGTTCCAGAGCTACCCGCTAGCCAGACTTTTATTCTCCTGTGATTTGAAATTTCACAGAACTTTTTTTAAATACAGGGGCGTAAGAACCAGGAGTTAAAAAATAAGTACTTGCTTACTTTAATTACTTTAAATAAGCATCAACAGAAATAGAATATTAAAACATTAACTAATGGAGATTTGCTTATTATTTTTTCTGTTGAAATAGGGTGGATTTCGCATTTAATGAATAAATGTTTATAATCCCTCCTATCATGATACTTATTGAATTCACCTTGGGAAAATGTTCTGATTACCGATGATACCAAAGTTGCTGCATATCGTTTTGTATTGCTTGGGTTTTATATATTGTCCCAAGTACGGATTCACTAAATACAGCTTTCCCGGAAAACTAAGAGTTTCCGGTGTTCTAAGGAGGTGAGCTACTTTGTCGAGTTAGGCAACCGTAGCGCTAATCAATAGCATTTAACCATCCATCCATCCATTTTCCAACTCGCTTATCCTACTGGGTCGCGGGGGGTCGGGAGCCTATCCGGGAAGCAACGGGCACGAGGCAGGGAACAACATTCACACACCGACTACTCACACATGCACACCTACGGGCAATTTAGGAACTCCGATCAGTCTCAGCATGTCTTCGGACTGTGAGGGGAAACTGGAGTACCCGGAGGAAACCCCACGACGACACGGGGAGAACATGCAAACTCCACACACGTGACCCAGGCGGAGACTCGAACCTAGGTCCCAGAGGTACGAGGCAACAGTGCTAACCACAACCTAAACCTAATCCCAAAATGGTGGAGCTGCACATGCGCAGAAAGGCTCAGTAGCACGTATTGATAGGTTGCATTGTTAGGTGGGTGCTATTATTCACTAGGTGCTTTTACCCCACTGCAAATCCAGTGTGATCCCTTATGGTGAACAGTTTAAAGTTGTTGGTGACTGACAATGCACGATGATCCCGAAGGCTGTTAAATCACCAGCGGTTAACGAGTCATATGCAAATAAGTTAAACCGCCTTCATAAACCCTGCCCACATAAACCCGCCCCAAATGCAAGCGCCGCCTTTGAACCGTAACCAGGGGAACCCGCTATGCAACAAAAGCGATTTAATTCGTATAAGCGGATCATTCTAAAATAAAACAACATTAAATAATAAACGACACCGTATATCACATCATAAACAGCATCCCTGTTTCAAAACACAAGGATGTATTTTCCAAATCGATTTTCATCCCCCTTCAAATAACACTTCTAACAAGTTGAATTTGGGACATTTTTGTTTAAATTAAATTAATTTGATTTTTGCAGCATATACTACTATGTGTAGTGGGGACCATAGATGTTGTGAAATACTAAAATTTTCATCACGTTTGACATACGGTGTTAGGCTCATATCAAAACAAAAACACCCGGTTTCGCATTATGTATCCATAGCATGTCCATCTTTCACAGTTCTTAGGACTGTGCTTTAAATGAAGCACTTACAGGATGTCTCGCACAATAACATGAGCTCACGTGCCTATATATATATGTGTGTGTGTGTGTGTGTGTGTGTGTGTGTGTGTACATACTTATAAACTAAACAACGTCGCGACGTTACTAATAATTCATAACGCAAACTAGAATAGACAGCTATCTCGGCATAGGCTGACCATCACCCGGCACTTATCGCCCTTGTGGATAGATTGGGTCAATGAACCGACAAGAGGAGAAGTACTACATTTAAAACACATAGTCAGTATTTAAAAGCTGGCTGTCGTACAGCCGGAGCTGCCTGGCCGGATGCGCCCTCTGTGTAAACCAGAAAATCTCCCACCTTTCCTGAGGCTCCGTCTCCGATCAGCACGACTTTCAGCTGCCGATCACGGCTCTCTTCCTCTGAATCCGACATGGCGCCGACAGATACCGAGCAGAGCGCCCCGAGGGACGTATGGCTGTGATACGGACAGGAGACGAACCTGATCAGATAGAGATTAAAAGGACCAGCACTAAGCGACCAGGCGCCATGTTCGTCCTGGAGCTGGTGCTGGATATGTACCACTGTATTCACCCAGGGAGACGATTACTTAGTTTACCGATAAACTGACAGATCATTTTTTTTAAATGCCGTGCAAAAATGTAAATTAACGTAAATATAATGCCAGTGTACATTTAAGTGTAATTTCTTAAAGAATTCCGTGATTTCTAGTGAACATGGCAAATGGATGCGTCTAGCTGTGACGCGTCTCCGTCGCCATGGTAAACGGGGTCGGAGGTAAAGCTCCCCTCTCCACCCCCTAAAGAAAAAGAAAGTTCAGACTCTCTTATTAATGTCGTGTCTCTTTGCCTGTTTTTGGTACCCAGACAATAAATACAATCAGAAATCAGACTATAATTTAGGGACAAAACAGGAAAAAGGAAGAGATGCATGGGTTCCTTAGTCATTTGATTATTGATTATCTTATCGGCATTTTAAAGTTTTGCTCACGTATAGCAGCGTCGCCCCATCTATGCCCATGCAGCGTGCAAAATGCTGGATAGACATTGTACCTGCTATTTTGTGGGTGGTTTATGTTTTACAAGCTTAAACAGTTGTGTTACTGTGGAAACACAGAGGGTTTGTCGCCTCAAATACAATACCGCAATGCATTTTTCCTGCACACACCAAACCTCTAATCGGTATTTTGGAAGCCGTAGGAACTTGCACCTGGAAACGGGAAAATTCAGGTGCATTTTCGAAACTGGCTGGACAACAGTCAAGGTGCCTAAGAACGACGTCGCAGGCCTAATTCTAACCATGCGCTAATCCATAAGAAAATATATTATCCACATGCCTCAAACACTTTCTGATTATGCAGGGCCGGTAATAAATGTAAAATATGCCGTTAAAAATAACACATAACAAGATCTTTAGAATTACGGATGACTAGTAGAAAATAGACAGAAAATGTTTTTAAAATTTAAAAAGCATATTTCTAAAACATTGGGTTTAAATTACTTAAATGTTGACCGTTTTATAATTGCAGTTCAGTACAGTTTAAAGTTAGGTATCAGGTGAGCCTTTTTTTGTAATTGAAACGGGGTAATTGTGACTATAGTGTCATTCTAGACAGAATACATTTATTTGTGAATTATGTACTACTACTAAAAGCAAAAAAGAAGCTTATGTTAAGTGTAATCTGATTGCCGGGTGTATGCATCTTGATTTACAATAATCCACGGCAGTGTTCCTGGCTCTTTTTTCTGGTAGTTTGTTATTTTGGATCTTCCGTTAGCCGTATAGGAGGGATTACGTGATGACCTTACCATGTGTTATGTTAATCATGATGAATCAGAGGGCTCGTTTGAGACAGTAAGGATTCCAGAAAATATATTAAATGTCTAACATGGCCACCCAGATAGAGCTGTCCAGGTCAAATGGGAGAGTATATTTATGAACGAGCGCTGAACCGCAATGAACCGCTCGTCTTGCGGGAAACAGGACGAGGAAAGTTTGATATTGCAAAGTATTCCGCTGAATGTAGGTTTTCAGTCATATACAGATTTGCATCAAAGTAAACCCAAAATTAAAAAATCAAATGTTCACATATATTTGAGACAAGCAGCAACGACACAACTAGGAAGACAAAAAAAACATTGATTACTAATTGTTTTTTTTTTCGCCCTATGTAGACAACAGTAGGCCTATTTGTGTTACAGGTGTGTTCTGTTAGCATCATACGTCAAATAAAACCTTGAATACGTTTATTTATTTATTTTTGAAGTATTTATTTTGATACTGCCTGAATAATTTATTTGGTAGGCCTATTTGGACATGTGATGTAGGCCTTTAGGTTATTCCGAAAAAGGAAACGGCTTAGCCTAAATGTTTTTGCTTCACAGATTATTAAAAGTTATACGAAGGCCAAGGTACAAGCTATTAAGTCACAAAAAATGTAGGGAAAAAAAAATGTAATAAATAAAAGCAGAAATGACAGTTACGACAAACAGAGGACATACCCGGACTGTTTTGTTTTTAATTTGAGGGGGTTGGGGAGCATAAATGGGCATTAATGGGAAACCAAAGCTAGACAAAACCTGACGGCTCAAGGAAAGCACTTTGCGAACAGTGTGTTTATGATTTTTTTTAAAATTAGGTACATTAAGAGGGGGAACGCTGCAAGATAAGATCACTTATAGCTGTACAGTGTGTTCTGTGTTATTTCAGAGCATGATGTTTTAAAGATGAACGGTCCGCGATTGGCTCCTATGCGGCCGATATGAACTGCCGGCTGAGAATGATTGTAATTTAGTTGTGAAATAAAATGTTTAAAGTCCTTCAAATATACAAGAGCAGAAGATGATGTGCTTTTATTATCAACAACTACACAGATTTTGTCTCTTTACAATATCATCTATCGTAGGCTACTTTTCTATCGCCTAGTTAGATAAAAGTATAATTTTATTTATTTGCCTTTATTAGAATTCCCCTTTCGTGAAACAGTTTTGAAATGTTTAAGGAAATAATTTCTTTGTCTTTCCCCTTTCTCTGTTTTTGAATGATTCTGTCTTAATGATGCTGCGATGTATCACACACACACACATAAAAACGATTCGTATTCTCGCACGTTCTTTTTTTATCCTGCAAAGTGCCAGGTAGCAAACATTACCGTAATTCATAAAGTAAAAGCTGAAAAAATGCAGGATAAATTCAGCCTAAAGAGAAAAACACATTTAAATTCAACCAAGTTAAACTAAACACAACTGGTTGAACAAACGAAACAGAATATCACCTTAAAGTGCCACTACGTGTTCTTTGTCTGAAGCAGCAGGAATTATTTGGATAAAATGGACCCGTAGATATATATGTGCTAGACAAACACGCAGAAGTCACGTGTATCTGCAAAGGTGGTGTTATCTGTGGCCTTTTTCTGTCCCCCAACCCACCTCTGCGCGTGGACTACACCACATTCATTGCTCAGGAGCAACGTTGGCTCCTGCATGAAGAACTGAAACCTTTACCACCACAACGTCTCCTCCACCGCAAGCGACAGGAATGGCATCCCAGCCCCATCCACCCCCACCCAAGCACAAGAGTCCCTTTTTGTGCAAAAACATCTGAGCCATTCAGAGATCGTGTCTTACCTCGGGCATAAAGCAGCAAGATGATGCAGCGAAAATCGGGGCGCCGCAGTTTAGTTTTTCGCCGCCCACTAGAGACGGTGAACCCACCTGCAGCAAGGGCAGCATTGTTTTCATAGCATGTTAACTGTTTTGCAGGATACCGCACAGATAACCAGTGCAGTCGATATAGGCGACAGCGCAATACAGGCGTAGAGATACTGAGGACATCACACGCAGTACTCTAACAGATAAGCAAGCTAGATGTATGCTACAAACTAAACACCTAGTGTTGTGTACAGTGAAAAGCCGGATTACGTGAGGTGCGTGAACGGACAAACCCCTTGACATTTTAAAATCCGTCTGACAATATAAAGCAACATCCGTGATACCCGCATTGGTCTGGGAAGCGAACGCCGTATTGACGAATAGGACGCCATTGCATGGTTTATAATCTTTTATTTACATGTTATTTCTTTGTACTTCTGTCTAATAAAATCCCGAATATGTACATAAAATAAACAGCTGATTTGGTGTATTTCATTTTGATATTATGGAAGGTAACTATTCTGCTGTATTTGACGTGTAATCCTCGATTTGATGGAAATTTCCCCAACAAAATCACATCTTATTTTTTATAGTGTGTGTGTATGTGTGAGTGTCTATAATATGCATGAGACTTTATAGGCTTTTAACAATTTGTCCCTAAACTCAGCCAATGATCTGTATTGTGCTGCTACACATTGGACTGCTGTCAATCATTACGCTATCTATACTATAAGCGCTTATCGTTTCGAATGTGGACAAGTAAACATTCAAATACTTCTCTCATAAAAACATACATAATTGACTTAATAACCTATGTACATGTGACAAACAAAAACTGTTGACTATAATTAATATAGACCAAATGAATTAGAAGTGCTCCAACAGTATTATCTTGAATATAACATGAAACTGGGTACTTCAGTAATTCTTTTCTCGAAATATAATGTTTAAAAATAACAAAACAATCGTGAAAGATACATTCTTATTAATGTAATGCAGAACAAGGAGAGCATATCGTTTAAATATAAATGTCATATAACAGGTCAAACCAAGAAACTGAATGAATATGGTGGATATTGTATTGCCAATGGATAATCTTTCATCACCGAAATTACTTAACCTAAACTAATAAGAAGCATGCACAACCACAGATGACATCAATGAAAGTGTTCAAAACACGTTCATCGTCCTGTCTTGGTACAGGACAACATCTTGGTACCTGCAGGTGCTATGGACGGTATAGACAACTGCCTAGGGCGCCGACATTTGAGCGGGCACCGACTTTCCGCCAGGCACTGATGCTCGCCTATAGGGTGCCACTTCAGCTACAGCCGGTACTATGTAAGTGGGAGATACTTTCCTATAGAGGCCCTAAGGTCTTACCCGCTAACTGCTCTCCGATTCAGTCTTAACGGTTACCAACCGATTTTTGCTTGTCCATTTAGACTGTCCGGTACCCAATTCAAGAAGAAAAGTAATGACATGTATCATATCACCACTTCATTCGTTTAGTGTCATGTAACACGAATTACCGTTAAATTACAACCGTGCACAATCGTCTTTACTGATGTTAATTTCTTTAACCTATGAAGGGCCTTTAGTTACACTTTACTAACGGAAATTTAGCCATTCATTTAATTTCATTTTTTACTGGTTTACTTGCTTTATTTTACTATAATTTAAGGAAATGTGAACCCAAATACACTCCAAAATGAAAAATCTAAATCTGAGAGAGGTAAAAATATGCCGGTATTTTTAACTATTTTTATTATACGACTTTGACGCATAGTCTGCAGTACTGACTTACTCAGCTTTCCGGGTCCCGGGTTCCAGAAAATTAAAATTACGTTTGATGGTTTCTTAGAACTGAGTATTCAGTGGTCATCCAATGCCGTAGCCCACAGGAACGTAATAGGAAAGGCTGAATTAATGCTCATTTTTGCCTTAAAAACAACAGTATTAGAAAAAAAAATAGTCTTGTGAAAATCCCACCGGCGACACTAAGCAATGTGTCCTTTGAAATTATGCCATCGTAACCTGACATCTTTAAATATAATTTCATTATCTTATATTCTAGAACAGATTTATCCCGCACTGGCGGAAACATATGGTCCACGGGTTTAAGTGTCAAAAATGTAACATTTGAAATGGTAATTTTCTGTCATTAAATCTGAAATGTGATCTAGAACAACAACTGGAACATGTCTCCAAGCTAGGGAAAATAATTTCACTGATTAAGTGCCATTATGTGTGTCAAGCGTACTCTATTAACGTGTATAAAGAAATTGTCTTTGACGTGCAAAATCTTACCAAAAATATACAGGCATTCACATGATAGTAAAGATGTTCTTATAAACCGGTAAATTGCGATACCATGTTAAAGTTGTAAATCTTATGAAAATAAAATGACACATTCATCTTTAGTAGGCTGTGGTGAAACAGAATAGAAACAGAATATAAATTACAGCTTTTAATACGGAACTTTTAAATTGTGTTTCAGCAGACGGTCCCTCCAAAATAATCTTTCTTATTTAGGACGATCAGCAAAATGGCAAAATAGTGGAAAATTAAAATTGCAAATATAATTTCGATTTTAGAATGCAAAATGACACCGAAACGTTCAATGAATAAAGCGAATTGAAAATGTGTAAATATACTTGTATAGATATGTACTTCCGTGACTTTCAGCATTTATTTAAAAATATTAAAGACGCTGAAGCACACAGGTGCGTTTGAGCGATTTGAGGACAAAGTCTGTATTTGTCCGCATGTTTTAACTTTTACCCGCCGTAGAGGACATCTTCTTTTGTAATGTAAAAGGTAATATTTTCTCTTTTTTTGTATTCACTTTAATACATGCACAGCTAGTATAATATTATTATTGGTTGTATATCTGCATATAGACATTGAGTAGACCGGATTAGTTTCCTATTGAAATTTTAATTTCAGGATATCAGATAAATACTGGCTAGAATACTCTGGATAATTATGGATAATACTAATATTTTTTTCCTTGTTAAAGTTAAACATGTCCCGAATATACTAATACGTTTTGAAATATAATTCAATTTAATTAGTTGACGACCTCATTAATAAATGTCCAGTTTAATATTTATTGATTTTAAATAATTAATTTACAGACAAGTAGGACAGTAAACTGAACACCCCAGAACAAATCCACTTAACATTCATAATTTCCTTTGGATGAGCTAGTTTAATTTGTATTTAAAAAAATTAATAACATTGTTAATGGTAAAACTAATTTATATGCAATATTTTTTGTGGTTCAGCAAAACATAGCCTACATGAATTTGGATAGTTTTTTATAGGAAAATTATCATATTTCTATTGTACCACTATATCCAAGGGACAATTTAAGAAGGAGCCGATTCAGCACCAACCATTAGTCATGCATTTCAAATCGTTTAAACGTGTTCCTATTTAAATAAACAGCGCATGAACACAATTCCTAAATAACATTACATTGAAATCATGTGTATTGGCAAATGACTGAATTCCATAGTCGTGAAATTTTATTCAATTTACATGCGCCACCAAAGTTAGCTGCAGTGTCGAGGCGAAAGGGCACGTGCCGTGCAACAGTAGCTATTGTCCTGGGAGTAGGGTGCTCCAGCTTTAGGTCTCCGTTAGGTTCTGTCAGAGTAAACATAAATATTTAAGAGATTGCCATTTAATCGTCCATTCATTTACACGCCCAAAAGGTCAGCATGTGTGTTCTCTTGGACATATACTATTGGTGCCTCTCGTTTACGTGAAAGGGGCTTGTAATCTGCAAATACTGTGGTAACATGTCTGAACAAGCGCATGCTAACGGCTGGGCCCGCTGTTTTTACCTCGCTGAATATGATGATGTTGGCGCGTTTCAAGGTTGAGGAGCACCTGTGCTCTGTGATGTTACCTTACACATGCCCCACAAATACCACTCAGAAACGCAATGCTTTATGTGATTTCTGGATAATAAATTAAATTCAGAACAGCATTGTAGTGCTATTTAACACATGTAATATTGGTCCAGAATTTCGTTAAAATGATATGATTTATATTTACGCGTATATAATTGTATAATAGGCTACTGAACACATTTTTCAGTAACGTCCATGTTTCATTGATCGACATATAATTTCCGGTGTAATCAGTAAAAGTTTTGCTATCAGACTTAAATGGGGGTTTGAAAGAAACCCTGGTAAAATAGACGTACGACGACCAGTGTTGCCAACTTAGCAATTTTGTTGCTAGATCTAGCAACTTTTCATACTACCCTAGCAACTTTTTTTCCAAAA
>JABFDZ020000016.1:19949077-19963222 GCA_019775955.2 Pollimyrus isidori
TATGTTAATAAGAACCTTTTTATTGTGCACCTGGATGTAATGTTTTAATATAATATAATACACGGCGCTTCAGAGAATAGAGACATGACGGGTTACGCTTGTCAGATATTACGTGATGACGTCACTGATATGCAAATTAGCGCGTGATATCATCTGGCAACATTTAGCTACTTTTAGGGCAGCCTTTAGCTACTTTTCATTGGAAATAGTTGGCAACACTGACGACGACACACAGTCAGTGAGAAGCTTTAGCCTGTCCATGCAGGCGTATCCACCTGCTAGGTGCTTCTCTTTCCTTCCTTCCTGTCATTTGAACGCGCCATAAGAGAGAAATCATTCTAAACAATAGAGAAAACATATAGGTGTGGTTTTACATTGATTGCGCAAAATAGTCGAAGGCCATCATATTGTTTTGTCTTTGTAAGAATTTAAGCAGTACACGCAACATTTGTGATGCGCCATTTAATTCTATTTTTAGGTTGCCGTTTTAAGAACAGGCCAGAGAAAGGAAATGAAAACTGGACTGCATATAGGCCTATTCTGGCCCATTTACAGACTTTTTTTCTATTGATCACAGAACACTGTCGCTGCCAAATAAACAAACCAAATAAATAAATGTAAATAGTATGATAACGAGTACCCTTTGTCAATTCCTTAACTGGATTCCAACATGGTTAAACTTCAAATAAAAGGCCTATTATTATTTTGCTTAGTCAGCACTTCATTCAATGCGACTTTGATTAATTAATTTATTTTTACCAAGACACACGCCTGTATGCATAATAGCTGTGAGTCACTAAGCACCTTCACGGGCGCAGATCATAAGCCCCATCCTGGGACTGAAATCGACAGTCCCACGACTACAAGGCTGAACCCGGAAGCCTCCTTCCTGCCCAAATTATAGCCTGTCTCACTCATATTTTTTCTTCGTACGCAACGAAGTCGATTAAGTAGATTTAAAAATAATAATGAAGTACAGACTGTTGTCTCTGAGCGATGGACGGACGTATACCCCACCAGAAAGTAAGATGTGTGAATTCCATTCGCACTACTATGAAAATGCATGACAAACGAGCTGAAGCCTAAACGTGTAAGATTTCATTTTACACCTGCAAAATATTTCTATATGCTGAGTGCATCCTAATCACCGACATTTGTACTATATATATCACTGATGTGTATGTATGCACGCATATAGGCCTATGTACTGGTGTTATAAAAAGCACATTTTAATATATAATTTCATCAAGCGAGTTAAACCAGATGTGTCTTTATGGAGGCATTGCAGTGGCAGGGCACAGAAGTCGGTCTTTACTCAAACTCCACAAACTCTTGCGCGAAAGGATTCTTGTCCTGCAATTGACTTTGACGAATAATGGAAACATCGTTGGAGAACTAGATAGCCGGCTTACAGAATGAATATCTATCTTGGAAGAATATGAGGTAATCAGAAAGCCTTTAACAGCGCCCAAACAACACGATTGGAATCGCGGGTATGGTCTACATTTAGGTGTGATTTTAGTGTTACGCGGCCATATTTTCTGTTATTTATTGCGTCTTTAAAAAGTCGCTAATAATTACGGAATTACAGAAGAATTACATGTGTTAATGTATCTGTTAAAAATGAGAGTTGTGCCTATAAGAAACAACACTTTTGCATAAACAAAACGGGACTGTTATACAAAACCAAAAAAGGACACAGTGGAACTAAGCATGGAAAATGTATTTTAAAAATATGAAAACAGCCAATATCTTACATATTTGAGTAATCTGACTTCTTCTGTAAGGTATAAAACATGTTGCATTCATTATATGTAAACGAAATTATTGCACGTATATTATGCAGTACTGACGGTCAACGCTTGCAGTATCAATGCTTTTAAGACGTATGATGTTTAAATGCTTTGTTTAAGCATATAAGAATGTATGTGAAAACTAATTGGTAAGTTTTACTGCCAGATCAGTTACAGCCAGGTATTCTCCTGCCTGTGGATCAGCAAAACTCTGTGATCTCATTGTCCCATTCATAAAATTACAATGTAAAAAGTAATGTTTTAAATCGCTCTGTCTTAATACTGGCTGTTTGTTGTTGTCATCTACGATCTCATTAACTATTTCAAATTATTTCGTCACGTGCGCCATAGATAGGCTGCGGATCACTCTGATTGTAAAATCAGCTATATCAATATGTTAGTATGTCACCACTTGTTACAAAATCTGTTGAAAGATAATCTTCTGAATGCAGGGATTATCCAAAATGAAGAACAGTATCGCGTTATATATAAATTTATATCTTAACATAGCACTAAACAAATTACAATGCCCAAGGTCAAACGGCCGTAATTTACCCTTGAAGGCTTTATCTTGAAGTTTTTCCAAATATATTGAACCACGTCTTGAAATCCACTTTGGCTGCCACTGTCATTGTAAAATGTATGAAAAGCTAGAAATGAAAATGATTTGATTTAAGGTAAAATATAGCATGAAAATAACCTGCACTAAAACATCTTATATTTATACTCAATGTGATCGCTACAACGTGGCACGCTACTGACACATTTTAAGTATCATTAAAATAAACTTTCCTTTTTTAACTAAAAATACATTTAAGTATCAATGGATATTTTACCAAGCACTGGGAATTAGGCTGTTACAGGCGTTTTATTACTAAAACTTGATATTTCTCAGAATTCTAAAAAATGTTCAGTGAAAAATAGTGAGAGCACTTTCGATCTTTGTGATACACAAGAGTTATGAGGGATTCTTATTAAAAATTATTCTTAATGCTATGTTATGGATGTTTTGTCTTATATAGCGTGGCAGGATCTATGATACGGTCAATTTCATTTTATCCCAATAATATTATTTATAATAATGCACTGAAATTTAATGAGCACAAAAGGTCAGTAAAACGGTCAATACACATACAGGGCATATTAAAAAATGTCCGCCTTTATCCATAATAACATTCACTGTAGACTAGCATGGCCGCTAAGTGGCATTGAGACAAGGCTTTGGGAGTTGTGTCTTTAGAATGTCTTGGCAACGTATGTTACACACATGTTAAACGCATGTCACATGTATACGATTTTTCTGCTCTGCAGACCTGCATGTTGTCAGGTGCAAATCGAGTTTACCTGTGTAAAATAACTGAGGCAGTACATCATCAATGTATTTGCGATGATCTTTAAATAAATCAGTGAATTTTCAAACACAGGTGTCTGAGAGATTGATGTTACTGTTTCTTTCTCAACATTGACTGATTTTTCGATACATGTATTATTAATCACTTTGCAAGCAAAAATAGAATGAGTATTACTGAGAAACTTAACTTGAAATAGAACACTACGTTTTCATTGGTTTGTTTAATAGGTGAAGTGATTCTCAGTAATTAATACAAATTCACTCTATACTTTTTATGTTTAATATTAGGCCGGCATATTATCATTGTCTCCCAATCGGTATATCCTTAATCCCAAATGGGAATGATTGAAATGCTTCCTTGTTACAAAACCAAAATGTCCATATACTTTACATACCATCAATTAAATAAACAAAACGCTGAAAATACGAGTATTTCGATGTTGTAATATATTTAGTTTTAATGTGTCATTTCAGTTAACAGAATAATTCACAACTATAGAAAAGTAAATTTTAAGAGTTAAATCGCAAATAATTCTTATGATCACTACAGGATGATCCAACTTTACACACTTTCAAAACGATAAACATATCAGCTTTGAAATTAGACAAAACATAAACTACCTCTAGGCGTGGGAAAGTGCCAAATATAGATTTTCGGTACCATACAACATCAGGAAGAAGAGAAAGCAATAACGCTTGCTAACAAGTAACACCGAACCCCACCAGAATCTCCCTCCACAGACCAGCCACGGTTCTTGCATGTTTCCTGAAAAATTAACGCCCAATGATCTTGAAACGTTTCACGTAATTTTTGTATATCAGCAATGCTCCTCTTTCTTGCTCAAACTTCTGATAACGTTATTTTTTAATCCTTATTTTTCTTTGAATTAGTTAAAATACAATGTTTGGGTAACATTCAGGCAATGTCTCGCCCACGTGTTGTTTGGTGTTAGCTCTTACTGTCCTGAAGATAACAGGCGTGTATAAACATTCCGACAGCTCAATCCCAATAACAGTAGAATTTCTCGGAGAAAATAAAATTGTTACCTGGGTCATCACCGGGAGCTCTAGTAGCAGATGGCTTGTACGTTGGAACACAAAACTCACTGGGTAACGAAAACAATTTGAAATACGTGTATAGCAGTCCATACATTCAGAAACAACAAGCTATTTTCAACAATAGTCCAACACCGAGACGTTGTAAAACAGGGAAACCATGAGGCAGTTTACATCGATCCATTGAGCAGTCATGTTTGTTTTTTATGTAAAACAAACTATAGTCTCTTGTAATTATTTTATTGTGTGAAAAATAAATATTCTCATGTTGTCCCATTAGCTCATTGATTTCCAGCGCAGGCAGAGAGCGTCCATGCGGGAAGGCAGTATGCGTAGGGGTAGTAATACGACGGCTGCAGAGACAGGAGCGGGGGCCGCAGCAGCTCTCCGGGGTTATATTGTCTTTGGTCGTCCCGCACTAAAACTTTCACCGCTACTTTCTTCGCGGCCGGGGCCGAAGCAAGTAAATCAGCGGCCATCTGACGACGCTTGGTTTTGTATCTGCGGTTCTGGAACCAGATTTTAACCTGCGTCTCTGTCAGCTTCAAGGAGGCCGCCAGGTCTGCTCTCTCTGGTCCGGATAAGTACCGCTGGTGATTGAAGCGTCTTTCCAGCTCAAATACTTGCGCATGAGAGAAAGCGGCCCTGGAGCGTTTTTTCCTCTGTTTCGGCTGGTCAACGCTTTTATCGCAAGTGGAATCGTCTAGATTGTTGGAATCTAAAAAAATATATATGCAAATACATTACTGTCGGAATTATGTTTTATTTCAACAAATTAAATTAAAATGAAAAACTTCAAAAACGACAGAATTACACCAACTTTCTCTGCAAGGCCTCTGCAAAAATGTTTGTCTATTTATAAAACTTTAACTGTCTGGTATATCAAATTGGAAAATGGTTAGGAAACTAACCATCAAACACAGCAGTTATTTATACACTGTTACATTTAATCACTTATGATAAGGGGTTATTTTGAGAACTGATTCTTTTATCTGATAACACGTCAGGCATTGTACCTAATAATGCTCCATCTGCAAACCAGAATTCATCCAAAATATATAAACACAATAAAAACAACAATGGGAGATCGTTTTAACACAATGACATAAATATACGTGTATGTTATTTGTGTCGATTTCTTTATTTTAATTTGGTACTCTTGCACTGTAATATACGATTTCATCATGCACAGCCTACTCACCGGAGACGCTCACAGAAAGTTCACAATCGCTTAGACCTTTCGCCGTGTCTCCGGCGGCGGACTCATCCATGTCGTCCTGCACGCTGCCATCCAGAGCGTCCGAAGCCGACAGATCCAGGTCCTTTTCCGATTTACACACCGTCATTTTCTTGCTGTCATTCTCATCGCTCAGACCTGAGTCTGAGTCGTAACCTTTCCTGTCGCTTGCCATGCAAGTTCCGTCTTCGTTCTTACATGGAGATGGAAAGTCCTCGGACGTGCTGTCCATGTCCCCAAATATTTTCCACGTCGCTTTAGGAAAGTATACGTCCAGATCTTTCAAGTGCCGACTCTCCTCTTTTTTGTTCAATATAGCTTGGATGGAGAAAGGCGTTAAAGTGTTGCTGCGAACGGCCATTTTTTTGCAAGTCTTTTCTTTTCGAAACCAGCGATATTTCACAGATTAGTTCAAGAGCATTTTATTCCTCATCAAACCCTGGATCCTACTTTTTCACTGCCGGGGTTCGGGGTTTCATTGCGTCCCCGAATCTTTCAGACAACGTGCTGAGCAATGCTTACTTGTGCGCGATCCCTCCCCTTTGCCAAACTGCTCTCTAGTCAAAACCCTTAGCCGTTTCCTGCCCTTTTTCACCCAGTTCTGCTAACGTCTCTCACCTGTGACTGACAGGAATCCCTTGCGATTTTCTATTGGATAAGAAATAAAAACGTTGTTTTCTGATTGGTCGGCTGCACGACTACTAACTAATAGTATGTCAAGGCACTTAATTTGTCTTGTAAAGTTTTAACCCTTTACCTATCACTGAGGAATCATTCCCGTCTTTTATTCCATTGTCTTTAACGTAAGTGCCTTACTTGTAAGTATTTAATTTTCCCCCAAAATATTAGTGCTTCCTTGATTACATTTGAAAATGTATGTTGGTTAAAAGCGATGAAAACAACTGTAAATAGATATATGTATATAAAAATAGATACTGAAATCAGTCACTGATGCATTTCTTATATTGGGTGTATAAAAGGATGGGCTACAGGTACGTGTATATATTGGGTTACAGGTGTGTGTGTGTGTGCGTGTGTGTGTGTGTGTGTGTGTATATATATATATATATATATATATATGTATGTATATATATATAGTACGACCAGCTTTGCAGTTAAATTATTGCGATATTTTATACTAAAAGAGGGTGGCATAACACATAGCGCTGTAAATTGATCTACAGAAGATGATACAGAATTAACTTTACCCCAGAGACCGTGAGCGTCCAACGCAAAGTGACAAAAGGTCACTATTGAGAGTCTTTCTCAGAGAATAATAAATCCCTTTTTTAACTTTGATGCCAATATTTTTCAGGCAATTATTACATGTTAATTTTAGTCCGTAACAATAAATTTAATAATTAACGGAGAAACTGCAAGTATTAATAGGCTACAGTGAAGGACTAGAGACATTCGTTTATTTAATGGAAACAATCCAACAACGCATCGTTGCGTGACGTCTAATTAAGACTATGGGTTTATCAAAAAAGAGATTTGTTATGAATTATTGTAAAACAGAGATAGATGTTTTTTTTATAGTCTCCGCTTAATGTGAATATCCGAACGACATTAAGAATATATATAGGCCTATATATATTATATATATCGATTTATTAAAATTTTAAAATAAACAAAATATTATGGAATGTGTAGGAGTTTACGTAAAACAAAATAGTTGCGCAATCACTATGAAAACACATATAATTTTAAATAATATGATACATACGGTTGAAAAATGAAAATATATAGCTAGCATGCAGCTGAATAATAAAGTAAAAATCAATCACATTATTGTAGTATATATATTTACGGAATTACATTTCTTGTTAAGTAAGTAGGTCTCGAAGGTTTTCCAAAGAAATTTCGAATGAGCAAAGAATGTAATCCTTTATCTATGACGTTGGTAATTAACCTGCGTTTTATGCAAAAACAACGATGTAGATCAAGAGATATATGTTATTTTGCTTTATTGAAAATGTGATTCAGTCCGAGAGAACTATTTTTTTTACCAAATACAAGATGGGTGCAGCACGAAAATCGTACCCTGGTGGATGTATCACTGTATTCAAATCAATTAAATCCGCGAAGCAGTCCAATACTACTATTACTACTACTACTACTACTACTACTACTACTAATAATAATAATAATAATAACAACAACAACAACAATAATAATGATAACGCGGAAATTGGAAAGTGCATGGAGTATGTATGTTTAAGTTAAATGTTAAATATAAACAGGAGCGGAGATTCCAGAAACACATCTTTTCTTCATCATGATCATCATCATCATCACAATAATAATAATCATTATTATTATTGTTGTTGTTGTTGTGTTTAATAATTACATTTAATGCAATTAAACACCCGTACATATTTGCTGAATGGTGAAGCGTAATTTTGTTTCTCATACAATTCAGGCGACAAAATTCTTACATATATTAATTATCCATCTTACAACCGCTATCCGTGGGCTGGGTCGCAGGGATAAAATATTATGTAAATAATATTTAGAAATAAAAATGAAAAAAGTTACATCATGTTATAATTCTATAATATTACTGAATACCTACTCTTACTGATCTTTATACGTCAGGATTGATACACTAAAAGCCTACTGAATTATGCTTAAAAAATGTTGTCCCGCCCACGTTTATATATTATTTAACTTTCGGAAATATTATACTATTAATATTATATTTATCCTCGAGTTCATACTTAATAATTGTGCACAAAAAATACATTCATACCCGTTAATGCAACGCACTGAAATGTTCGCTGGGACGATAAATGTAAAATTTGACTTTCAAGGATGTCCTGCCATCTAGTGTTAAGAAAGTAGCCAATTTCGAACAGTTTTCCGAGTAGATTTTAAAACGATTTGATTATTTGCAGATCGTTTTGGATCTAAAGGTTGAAGGCATTGTTGGCTACGCATACACAGTGGGATTTTGCCAGAAAAGAAACTGTTATGATTTCCGTTTGCTTCCGTCATTAATGATAAAAATATATAGTTGGCGATTTGTTCCTTATATTTTCTGTCGTCATATATTTTAAGGAAATGTAACACAACGCAGATTTCATTTGGTAATAGCTCTAATAGTTGTAATTGAAAAAAAAAAAACCATACAGGATTGGTAATATTAGCACTTTAATTGCAGTACTGTGGCATTAATCTTAAGTGATTGTGCAGCAGACTCTTTAGTAAGCTATGAACTGCCGCCAGATGACGGTTATTAATACAACAAGTTTTAGATATGTTTAATTTACGCCTATTTGTTTCACTTAAACATTTCGACCAAGTGAAAGTTAATACAAAACATAATTATAAAGTGTTTTGCATATATTTTGTTTGTCTAATTCCAACCCCCTGATTTTCGTCGAGATTTTCTTGATAAGTATAAGGTGAATTGACCCTAAATTCGTTCAGTTAATTCGTGCTGCTCGTCTTTCTTTCGTTTTAGACCTTATTAATGGATAGCACGGGTGGCAAAATAGTGAACGAGGGCCCCTCGGTTTCTGTAAGGTGGTTTAAATATTGGCGCCGTAGTACTTCTGTAGAGGTGGATAGATGCACAGTGGGTGATTTTGACGGGCAGTGCCTTGTATGTCACACAAACTTGTATTATTCCTTTCTAAATCCTTCTTCATTTTCAGGGGACTGACTGGGGTGCGTTCCAGGAGAGCAGTAGATTCGTATTTTTTCTTTATTGGAAATTATGTCAACAGACCATTCAATATAAAAACAAAACGTCTAAAACGTAAGTCAGCTTTCCCGCTGTAATGATGTAAACAATTGATCTGACTTTTTCCAAACAAGCGCAACGACCCAAACTATGAAAAATGACAGCGCACTCAGTACGTCGACTGAACAAATACCTTGTAAAGCCTTAATTCCTCGCAGATTTTTTTTCCGTTTCTTAGTTTGCTTACCAATACGTGACGCCTACATGACAAATTGTTATGCGGATTTTATCATACATTTAAGATCTGCTTTGTTTTTAAATTATATTTGAAGCTCTTCATTTTTACATTATGCAAGTTTACACATTGTTTTTTTTTTCATTATGATAAGTGAACAATAGGAACGTGTAGGCTACCGTTTCCTTCTGTCGTATTGCACCAAATTATAGAAAAAGTAAAAATATTTAATCTGTGTTGTTTACACCTTCTGGTGCTGCTCTACTATAGACTAAATGGAAAAAAACCCTTTTTAATGGAACGAATAATTTTCTCTGTAAATAATTGAACGTCGTTTAGTTGGCGCATGGTGGAATTTGTATGAGTCAGGAAACGCATAAGAAACACCGCCCCGTGAGCAGTATCTGTGATTGTGAAGTAGGCCTAACAATATAGGCGATGAAATGAAGGTGTATCGCTTCCTATAGGCTGATCTTCACAGGTCTGCATTACCCCCGAGCTCTACGCTGTTTGTCAGGAGGTCTTATCCTTGACGAAGTGAGATGTATGTGGACAGATGGCAATGCACTCCTCTTTCCCGACGCAAGCTCTTTCCAAATTGTGTTCAGATGTAAATGTGTGTAAGGGTATTGCCAAGTGTCATTTAAACAAATGCTCTGAAGTCTTGTTTTTGTGTCTTTCCAAGTATCAAATCCAGAAATCCACTTGGACAGTAGGTTACCCTTAATCAAGTAGGCCTACTCTGCCGAAAAAAACGAACCAAAAAATCTCAGTATGCTTTTAGCCATCTAAGTAACAACGGCTGCTTTCCTAAAGAAAAATGATCCTTGCATGCGATTGATGCTAAATGGAACGATTCTTTGGGGCAGCACCTTAATACTGTAAATTGAACCGTGAGATGAGGGGGAAACGAAGCTGACTGCTTCTTGGAAGCCATTCAAAACAGCTCAGAGCAGGCTACTTTACCACGAGAGACTGAACAGCAAGGAACCCATTTCGGAGGGGAGACAGTTACAGTCCAATTAATATGTGTAGATACTATAGAAGTGATTTATTGCAGAATCTAGAAGGCTATTCTCATGACAAATGAGTTACAGTCGTCCTTGGCGCGGGCCAAGACAACGAGAATTGTTAAGAGATTTATACGAGGCTTTTATTCCGCAGGTGCATTAGAGTCAAAGTGCTTTCCAGCCGTGCTTTCTATACACTCTACTTCAATAAAAACGTCATTCAAAGAAAAAAAAACGGTTCTAAAGTGTTGTTACGAATAGGCTGTTTAAACAGGACACTTCTTAATTTAGACAGAGATTCTGCTCTTACAGGTTCATTTATTTCAAACCATTAACATTAGGTAAACCTTGTCTGTTTTTTGAGCATGATACTGCGAACACATGCAGTTCGCTGGGTTCTGGCTTCAACCACCTACCTTTAAAAATCTCCGACACAATCAGAAAGGCTTTACATCAAAATCCTTCAGGTAGACACTGAGTTGCAATTCGCACGGAGCATTTTGAATGAATACATGACGTTTTCGTAAACCTATTAATTATTCTGCATTCGTTGCGTGGATAATTTACGGATTTTTCTACTCAATTATCTGCAATTTAGACAAAACGGACGCTGAGTGAGACATAGCATTACCCATTTGGTCATTAAACTACAGTCTTAAAAGTGGTTTCATAGTTTACTACACATCTGTTTTGGGAATGTCAAATCATACCATTACTTCTTAATATCAAGGGTTCAGTACGTTGTATTATGCGGCAGGACTATACAGTTTTCAGTCGGTTCGGACCCAACCTGTCAGAGAACAATAAAATTTTATTGCATCGTTACCTTGTATGAAATAGTACAGCGTGATGCGATTTCCGCATCGCCCAGCATAATAAAAAAACACTTAAGAACGGCGTTCCCTATATCTCAGACCTTCATTTTCATGCAGGAAACTGAAACTACGAGCCGGCTGGTCCTGTACAGGGTCAATTGTGCTAAAATAATGTGCTAAGCAATATTTACTTAGTATTTTCTATAAGTCAAAAACTATTGTTATTAGTAATAATAATAATAAGAAGAAGAATAGCGGTAACAAACGATGAGGCTACTATATTTAGGGCATAGAAACTATATGGGGCATGAAAAACACAACAAAATTAATCAGGAACGCTGCTAGAGATTTTGGGCCCCATGAAGGCATATTATATTGGACCCCGAGTGCAGACATTTGCCAAATTTTGTAGGCTCCCTGGAATTGTCCTAACTTTCCCCTCCCTTACCCGGATAACAGTGGTAGGCTAATAGGTGCATTCGTTCTAGTCAAGAAAGATGGAAAACTAAACAACAAAATCCCGGGTAATATCAAGATACAAGAGGTCCAGAATATTTGTCCTCCTCAGTACATGAGCAGTGCCAAGGAGGACCTTATCCATCATGTTAGCCAAAGGTTCATGGGGTGGACTCGGCTCCATGAGTGAATAGAGCAGAATTTAAAGGATGACGTTGGTGATGACAATGATAATAATTAAGCTTTCTACAGTTGCTTTTTTATGATTATGCTTTTTAAGTTGCTTGTAGGAAGACGCCAACCAAAAGTGGTTAATAAACCAGCTATTCAAAAAGAACTGCATTGTTTTCGTGTTTTAGAAGCGGTACCCTTGAGGCAGCTCCGTGGACTTAGATCTGCCTATAAATAGCGTCCAATTTATAACGGCGCCCAACGAGAGACTCGGGAAAAGGTTTGGGGTGGCGTTACCATTACTGCTCTGCTCATTCTGCAAGACATAAAATACCAACAAAAAAACGAAATAATTGCTCCAGTGTGGACGCAAATGATTTGGGATTGTTAACGCCGCTGGAGGATGTAATGTCTTAGGAGAAGCACACAAGCGGCTGGCGGTAACTGAACGGCGCATTGTTCGCCTGCCAGTTCAGGTGGCGACGAGAAAAGCATCCAAGAACTTTAAAAAGGTGTTAGACTAATATTTAGCACTGGATTTTCACACCAGGAAATAGCTGTGGAGAACACCTAGATGAATCGCATTTAGTTATCCAGAGTGCTGGAAAACTCGGAAAATCCCGGTTTCGCCCTTTCCGCTTATTTGCTCGTAGCGCGCAAACGATCATTTAAATTCGTCGGTTATCGGTATTTCATATACAAAAAAATTTCAATCATTGTGCTTTGCTTTTAGTCCTCTTTCCTTACGCATTAAAATGTTTATTCACCTCAACTTAAATTTCGCCGATTCCTCCAAAAAGCAGCAGCTAAACTTTAACTACGTTAAAATGCCTCAGACAGCCATACAGACTGAGACCTGGTGTGGACATTATAAATGCCGCGAGGTTTCACCGAAGACTATAATTATACTTGGCTGTTCACAGGTCTGAGGCGGTCTATCGGTTTGATGACAGTTTTAAATAACACACACTTAAAATTACACCCAATACATATTCACAGTTCTCTACAAATGATTTATGTCCACGGTTCACAAATAAATGGCGCTTATTTTTCCTAATTATATTAAAATATTTTTCCTTGGTATTAGCTGAATGCCAGCAGGTAGAAAATCGCGAAACTGGGGCTGGCTACTCTAAGAGGAATACATAAAAAGCAGCACGACTCAAATGGCTTTTAAAGAGCTAAAACTGCGCTCGCATCATCGCTAAAACAACGAGTACGTCGCTGCAGGAAACCTGAGCTAAATCAAAGCCAGACAGCAAACACTGCAAAGTGTTGATTTAACACGTGTTTTGTGACTTTGTATGTGAAATAAAAATAGCAAGTTCAGGACAAGCGACAAACAGGGAAAATGGACCATGTTTTTCTTTACATTCACAGAATGAATATGAAAACATTTGCTTAAATGATATTTGATACATGATACAAAACTGACAAATTTGATACATGAAGAACAAACCTTAACATTATCTAAACAGGTGGAAGTCAATGTCATCCTCAATCAGAGTAATGCAAATATGCAACTTATAACTGCAGCTAACAAAGTTAATAATAATAATAGTTGAAATCTACATTTTGTCAATCTAACTAGCATGGAGAATCTGAGCCAATGTCACTCTGACAGGAGTATAAACATCGGCAGTTTCATGGCTGCAGACCCCTTCATAATAAAAATACTCAGACAAGGAATGAATCACACTAAACGGATGACGCTGTTCATAACTCTTCCCCTCTTTCTCAGGTAATTACCAGCAGAGTGTACAGACCCTGGGATTAACTAGCACAACACACAGAACTACCGTTAGTTAACCTAGACCCAGAGAAGAACTCATTCTGGAAGCAGGGTGGTGAAAATATGCTGAATATGTACAGTTAAAACAGCCAGTGAACTTTAAAAATAAAACGAGTATAGACCTAAATACAGTAGTTAACTAGGCAGCAAGGGTTAGGAGGCGTATCACAGGCACCCACTGAAGCTCATCGCTTTGTTCTCTTGGTGGGAGGCTCCTCTGACCTCTGCCCCCCCCGGGTGCGAACTGCAGGGGGGCTGGACTCACGTTTGCGTCCTTGGCCCCTACCTGCCCTGTAAAGAGATGCAGCAGCTTGTTGGTCACATGGGGAAAATATACAGTGAAAAGGTAAATCTTGCATACGCAGGACAGACAGAGAGAGAGACAGACAGAGACAGAGAGAGAGAGAGAGAGACAGACACAGAGAGAGAGAGACAGACAGACAGAGAGACAGACAGACAGACAGAGAGAGACAGACAGACAGACAGAGAGAGACAGACAGACAGACAGAGAGAGACAGACAGACAGACAGAGAGAGACAGA
>JABFDZ020000016.1:20011784-20041125 GCA_019775955.2 Pollimyrus isidori
GTTGTGTTGAGAATGTGCTGAGGACGTGTCGAGATTGTGATGAGGGTGTGTTGAGGACGTGATGAGGGTGTGATGAGGACGTGATGAGGATGTGTTGAGAATGTGATGAGGACGTGTCGAGAATGTGATGATGGTGTGATGAGGACGTGATGAGGGTGTGATGAGGATGTGTTGAGAATGTGATGAGGACGTGATGAGGATGTGTTGAGAATGTGATGAGGGTGTGTGATGAGGGTGTGATGAGGATGTGTTTCAGCAGCTTGGAGGGCTTCTATGCCGCTGAGAATCAAGAACTCCTGAGCGACATAACAGTAGATTCACAGCATATGGCCAATGCTAGCAGCACGGAAATGAAGAACCAGCTCTCCGGAAATGGGGGTCTGTGCCTCTTTTCTTTACCGAAAAAGCGCCAGCATTCAGACAGATTTATTTGGATGCAGCAGGCTTTAGAAGCTCAGCAGGAACAATAAGATGAATGTTTGATCTGACTACAAAACATGCACTTAGTCCACTACTAATCTTAATATATACATTCAGTATTAAAAAGGAATACGTCACCAATGAGTCAAAACACACAGCATCATTCATAAAGCTACCCTAATTCCTCAGCTGTCATGCACATGCATACAGTTACGCCCTATATGCACACGGTCAAGCATACAAACTTAGTGTTAATAAACGCCATTTTCTGTGTTTTTGACTGACATAATATATTCCCTGTTCATATGCTAGTGTGGAATGCTTTAGCATATGTGACAATCCTTTGTCCATAAGGGTACACGCAGTATCTGTGTCATAGACACAAGTAAGGAAGCCAGCTGGCCTTCTGGGTAATCCTATGGACGCCCGCAGCCAGTACTGCAATCAGTCACAATCCTCACCCGCCATAGCCGCTTCCAGTGCGGCCAGTGCCTCGGCCACGTCCGAGTCCAGCACACTCCCGCTCTCCTCCAAGTCCCCCCCGTTCTCTTCAGCGTCGCCCCCTCCCTGGGTCTCCTGCTCAGGCAACACTGTGGCATCCTCCGTTTCCAGGTGGCTCACTCTGGTTTCCACGGTGGACAGACTAGCCATGCTGGCATAAGACTCCGTTCTGTCCACGTGAGCTAGGCCTTCCAGCCACTCTCCGGAGGGCAGGCCTGTCCATGCGTCGCCCTGCAGGCCCCTGTCTGTGCTGGCCGGACACTCCGAGGGCACACCGGGTGAGGCTCTCGCCGTGTTTGGCACTGTGCGGTTCTGCAGACTGCTTCCCACCTGAAGGATGTATAGGTTCTGTCCCCCCACCAGGCCGGGCTCCAAGGGGGTCGGACTGGCATGCAGGCGGTTGATCTCATTGTTGTCAATCTGCAGTTTATCGGGATCCCTTTCAAACGCCTCGGAGTGTCCGCTGCTGTAGCCCAAGTTGTGAAAGCCTTGTACTTTGTGGCTACTGTCAACCACTATGGATTTCTGCTGGTACTGGGTACTAATGCAGCTTTCACTTTTCCGCCTGGGAATGTCGACAGAAACTGAGGGGTCATAGATGTAACTAAGAAGAAGAAACAATGAGAGGAAAAGGGGGAGAGGGGAAAAAGAGAGCAAGACTAATATTAAACTCATGTGTAAGCTTTAGTAAGTTTGTGTACGTTCTTAAAAAAATGGCACCTTTGAGTATCTTGGAAAAGAGACTTTCCACTCCTCTGCTCCTCAGCTCTAGAGCCCGTCTTGCATACACACATAACATAATTCCGACAACCTCATTCTGGAAACCCTGTAAAAGGACACCGTGACAACGGATGCACAGGTCGCCCCTGTGTGGAAACCGGCGGTGGCTGTAGAGGAGGGAGGACGCAGGACAGAGAAACATGGAGCAGTGACAGAGCAGCTTCAGTAAGGTCTGCTTGGGCCGCCGGTGGAGCTGCAAGGTCACTATGGTGCCACGTGAAAAGTCACGAAAAGGAGCAGCAGAGCAAGCAAACAGAAGACTTTAGCCGGCAGCCTCTTTGTTTGTTTACAGATGGCGTGAGCGAGCCGTGTGCACATCCTCCTCGGTGCCTTATGTCCCCCATTCACTCCCCAGGTGACACACAGCCAGCCCGACCCTGGTGGGCGGGGAAAGCGGGAGGAGGAAGGACTGAGACACATTTGAAAAGGTAAAAAAGAAAAAAAGGGGGATTTTGTGTGAAGAAGAAAAAGAGACAGAAGGAAGAAATGTGCCGAGGGGGCTTTTGCTCCACCAGACGCCTCGACAGACACCGGGCTGTTCGATCTGAGCAGTTACTGTAACCTGGCCCAGGGAGGCAGGCATACAGACAGGAGACTCTGCAAATGGCTGACACTGTAAGTCAGATCAAATTACTCTGCCTTAAACGCTGTGTGTATCTCTCTCTCTCTCACTCAGACACACAGGTGGGGGCATCCTGCTCTCCTGACTAAGAACAGACACTGTAAACACAGCTACCTGCTCAAAGGAGAAGCACCCGTCTCCTGGGATAAGAACCAGTTTTACTGATCTTTAGGCTCACCACACTAAACCTGTTTACTAAGGCTTGTGGTGAGGAGATGCACAGCATATCTGATCATTTTCAGTGTCACACCCCCCCAAGCTGAACCCCCAACCCGCCAAAGCCATTAAATGGATCTGCTCCATAGCCAAGCGTGGGCTGGACCCCTAGAGGATCGATGGGGTTTCCCTACAAACTGATTAGACAGCCATTTCCCCTCCAGGGCAAACGGCAAACGTTTCAGGAATGCAGGTTGTTTGTTTGTTTGTTTATTTATTTAGGGGGTGAAGTATTTTGTTTACATACGATATATGGACATAAGTCTGGCCATCGCACCTACAGAAACTTCTATGACATATATAGGCATCAATCTGGTGTTGGTCCCCCGCACAATTGCAGCAATCACAGCTGCTGCTCTTCTGGGAAGGCTTTCCACAAGACTTTGGAGGGTGTCTGTAGGAGTTTTCTTCTCCATCCATCCGGAAGAGCATTTGTGAGGCCAGGCACTGATGCTGGACGTGAAGACCCGGCTCACAATCTCCATTCTAGTTCATCCCAAAGGTGTTTGATGGGGTTGAGGTCAGAGCTCTGTTCAGACCAGTCAAGTTTTTCCATACTAAACTCACCCAACAATGTCTTTATAGGCCTTGCTTTGTGCACTAGGGGCACAATCATGCTGGAAGGAAAAGGACCTTCCCCAAACTCTTCCCACAAAGCTGGAAGCATAGAATCATCTACAACGGTATGCCGAGGCGTTAAGAGGCCCCTTCGTTTTAACTAAGGGGCCCAGCCCCACCCATGAAGAACACTCCATACCATTATTCCTCCTCCACCAGACTTTACACTTGGCATGACGCAGTCGGGCGGTTAACGTTCTCCTGGCATCTGCCATACCCAGACTCATCCATCAGACTGCCAGGCTGAGAAGCGTTATTCGTCACTCTACAGAACCCGTCTCCAGCACTTTACTGCACTCCGTCTGAAATTCGGCATCATGCTTGGTGATGTGAGGCTGCCATACAGCCGCTCGGCCATGGAAGCCCATTCCATGAAGCTCCCACCTTGCAGTTTTTTCTGGGGTTTATGCCAGTGGAAGTTTGGAACTCTGCAGCTGCCGAGCCAGCGGGGGCACTGACGACGTTTACCCACTATGCGCTTCAGCACTGTCTCTGCTACATTACATGATCTGCCACTCTGTGGCTGAGTTGCTCTTGTCCCTAAATGCTTCCACTTTGCAATAATACCACTTACGTGCGGCCATGGGATATCTAGCAGGGAAGAAATTTACACAAACTGACGTATTGCAAAGGTGGCACCCTATGACGGCACCACTCTTGAATTCACAGAGCTATTCATAACGACCCTTTCATTCACAAATGTTAGTAAACCTGACTGCTTGGCTGGGTACTGGATTTTATACATCTGTGGCAATGGGTCTGAATGAAATACCTGAATTCCATGTTTGTGTCCCAAAACCATCGTCCATATAGTTTACATTTACATTGGTCACTCATTTTTTATACCTGCCCTAGTCACCCGGGCCTTTAAGATTCAGGGACCCGTTGCAAGGAGACCAGTTTTCCCCTGAAGTATGACACTTAAGGTTTAATTTCTCCTTAGCTGATGGATTTATTTAAGGGTGTTGCACAGAATCCCTTGACGAATTTCCTTATAGAAAAACCTTAAGGAATTTACTGCACTGAAAGACATTTTACAGCAATGAAACTGTACAGTTTCCATGGAGACCATTTGTTTGCTTACACCCATGGCTGCCTGATACCTGTTATCGCCTCCAGTGTTAATTTTTTTGATGAAATTGTTGAAGAAAATATGGCCTGACAAAGGGTTTTTGCATGATAACTAAAACAAAAATGTGAGTAAAATATGTATTTTTGACAACAATGAAATGAAACGTGATTTGTCGAATTAATATAAAATAAAAATAAAAGCCTTATTTCGTCACCACTGCATCCTTATCTGACAAAAAAAATGTGACTGTTTCCCTGATGTATTGTGTTCATTATGACTAGATACTTTTCGCTTAACTAGGAACTACTGAATCGCACATTTGGCAATAAACTCTGCTGATCGTTTGACGACAAACACTGGCGCAAACTTGGTAGATACGCAGAAATGCAGCAAGAGAGAGAAGCAAAAACTGAGCAAATAATTTTTGCAGCTCGGTTACATTAAATGCATTAATGATTGATTTTTGCACGCGTCTCCATATTACTGCGTCGGAAAACTTGATGGATAACTGGTAGAATTCTGTCTGTTTGCTTGTCGACGCAGCGCTTATTAATGGAATCATTTTACATCATCTTTTATTCTATAGAAGATGAGAAGATGGCTCTGCTAGCCACATTTAATAATGTAACGTTACAGGCTGAATAAATCATAAAATCGACTGCCAGTCAAATCTATAACAAAATCAATCGATGATTTTTGATCATTAATGGTGTCTACTAGGCACTCTTCTCAGGCTGCGTTCATTTTCTCCGTTTATCACAAACTCTCCACGTTGCGTCAGTCAGAGGCACATTAAGTTTCATTTAGCAGACAGTAAAAGGGTGGATGGATGGAATGATGAATGGATGACCTTCAGTCGAGGTACCGCATTACCTCGAATTTCCCTCATCCTGCGTCTGTCTCTAAGGGCCTGACACCCATACTTACCTTTTAATCATCCTACAGCAGCTGCACCCCATCTGGTCAGTGGTGTAGCACAACTGTGGGGAAGATGGAGCACAGTCAGCCAACGGGAAATGCTTTCAATCAATAGCACAGGCTCATCCTTTAGCTACCCCAGCACACACACACACAGGCCAGGTCAATCTTACCAAGTCAAACGCGACGCACTGCAAATAGTTCATGATTTTAGACATACAGAGATACAGTGACAGGCCTGTTAAAAGTGTCGGGCTTCCCAGCCTGCAGTGAGAACAGCTCACAGCTGTAATGTTTTCCCTGTGAACAGGAACCTTTTCTGGCCTTTATATATTTTGGTTCGGGGGTCATCTGGAGTGACGGACCCAGGCCTGATAGCCCTTCATTTTTCCACAAGGAGGACCTTTTCTCTGGCTACTTATTTTGAGGTCTGGCATTTCGTGCTGCCCCTAAGGCCTGATAAGTAACGAAGACCATGGCCCGGTTCCACCGAGGAAGGAGCAGGGCCTGCTTTCCCCACGTCCGGAGAGCGAGTAGGTCTCGCAGGCCTCCGAGCTCCCCAGCAGCCTTTAAAACTAGTGGCTACCAGGCCTTTCAGCCGTTGGCCAACAGAGGCAAGTGAGCACCATTGTATGCCTGAAGGTCCCTGCTCGGTCATCAAGCTTCAAAGCTGGTTTCATGACCGTCGCAGAGTAAACGGTAAGAGAGCGTGGCAGCCCCTCCCATGAGGCCTAGAGCTTATGCACTAGAAGAGCCAATAAGAATCCAGCAGTCAATGTGAGCAGGTCACCTGACATGTCCTACCTGCTACAGCAAGGGGCCTCTGTAGAGCTTTCTTAGCCAATGTGGACGCCCATATACAGGACAGCCAGCTCATTCAGTCAGTTCAGGCTGGTGCTGTGCTCTGAAGAGGAAAAAAAATAATAAAGAAATGTCACCTTGACAACCATCACATCATCTCCCTCGGCTAGAAATAAAGGTCATGATTCCATCTGTAACAAATGGCTTACAGATTACTACTGCGTCTGAGAATAGACACAGCGCCACTAAACACCGGTGTATTGTGACCGCGTGTGTATACACAGCTACACTGACGAAACTCAGCTGACCCTAATTTCCTCATTTAGAGCTTTGAATGCAACCATTTGTTCTTGTGTATTCAGGCATCTTCAAACATCTCTGGTCAAATCCACCATTTTATAATTAGAGTCGCAAACATTAATGGACTATTTCCAGTTTCATATTAAGGATAGGATTCACCTGGGATCTTAGCTTTAGTCGAAAATACTACCAGTGTGAGATTTAAGGGAGGCTGTTTCTGTCTGGGTAAAGTCCTCACTATTTCAGGAGGCGCGTAAGAATCCTGCAGGTTAATGGAATAAACTGACCCTAAACAAGGGGCTAAGAGACGACTGCAGGACAAACAGCAGAGCAGAGTTTCTGTACACAACGGCCGGGTCGCGAGCCTCTGGAGAGAGCCATTAGACACACTCTGTGAGAGATGTATACTGCTACGCCCCCCCTTTTATTCCCATCCCCAAGTTGCTTCTGGGAATTCCAGCTCGGGCCTGGGCCCAGTGGGAGCGGGGCGGCCGCGTGACGTGGCTCTGGCACCAAGCTGCGTTGTCAGAGGGGGTCTGGGCGGGGGTGGGCGGGGCCACAGCGCACTGGACGAGTCGCGGAGTGTGAACTGCAGAGCCACTGAGCCACTCACCTCGCAGCATCGTCTGCGGCCGGCGGCTTTCAAAGGCAGCAACTCTTTATTCATCCATTTAAATTAATAGGGAAAAAAGCCTTTTCCTTCATACCTTGACTTGCGCAAGTCATTGCTTAAACAAGGGATCTTTTCCTGCTCAGATAAAGATCCAGCTTTGTACACAGTGACGTCTGGCGATTAAGTGCGTCACTGGCTTGCAGTGCACTGCAGAGGCGCCCACCGGCCCTACTTTGACTGCCAAAACAGCACATGCACTCTACCAGGATGCTAGGGGGAGGCTCCTGGCACGGGGCCACTTCAACACCAAGACACCCACCTCAGCACACAACATAGTAAACGGCACTGTGATAAGGGATTGTGGCATATAGAGTTTACTCAGGAAAGACTACGTTTCCCATGATGCCTTGAATCAGCTTTATTGATGAGGAGTACTAACTCTTAGCGAACAAATAAAGAAGTATCTAAAGCATCTTAGAGAAGGGGGGGGGGGGGGTAAAGCTTTTTTGGAGGTTCTCTGGAGAGAAGCCAAGGTATACATGTCACTCTTAGAGAAGATAACCTTCATAATCTGCAGATCACATACTGTGCCCTAAAAACATAACGGAAGTAGTGCCAGACCAGAGCCCCATCCCTGCCCCCTTCCCGAACACAGAAAATAAAGCAAGAAATAGGAAGAGTGGACGGGGGCAGGAGGTGATAGGAGGAGATGTGGGCAAGGAGGGGCCGTCACGCCCCCCAAGCCAAGTGCACTTCTGCATGTGCGAAGCTCGGATCCCCTCGAGGAGCGGCCACACAGATCCCCATGTGTGCAGAAGGCCCCCATCAGCCAGCCTCTTTTCTAGTCCTTTCATCACGCCCTCTTCCTCACCAGACTCCGCACGGCACACGGCGGCGTCCACCTGTGTCCCCCATCTCTGCATCCAGAGCCTGAATAGAGCAGCGCTTCTTAAAATGACCCTCAGGGTCCCCCAGACCAAGGCCAGTCAATCCTGCAGGCGACACCGGATGTGGTCTTGGCTGCGGGCTTGGGGGGGGAGGGGCACCAGGAGTGGACACTCGCCTAGGGTACTGCATCAGCTGAGACTGGTATTGCTGCAGACAGTACATATTATCGGTCCCTCTCAGGAAAAGCTAGCACTGTCTGCGGGTTCGCGAGGACAGGCCTGAAAAACACTGGATTAGAGGCCTTTCAGAAATACTAGTCACAACCGGGTTCCAAGACAAATAAAACAGAACGTTTCCCATGTAATGTTGCTTATTCTGGCTGATGAAGAGAACAAGCCTCGTCACTGATGACAAGGAGGCCATGTAATCTTTTTTAAATTTAATAATAATCGGCGGCGACCAAGGCTCACAGTGACTCTTCACTTAGCTCACAGAGTACCCATTCTTCTCAATAGGCCAGGTGAGGCCGGCAGCCTGTTGCCAGGACGATTCGTCATGACGACTAAAGCAAACACTGTGACACACTTATGACTGACCAGACCACAACCCAGCATGCTGGCAAACACTGAAAACAACCGGGTAGTTAGCAGTCTTACTGCCCGGCCAGTTAACGTCCCCAGTAAACACACACAGCGTCTCCGTGGAAGTTTCAGATTTAATAAAACAAATTAAAAGGTGTTATGTACACTGTTACCTGAGGAGTGAATGAACGGTGCGCATTACACAAAACAAACAACATCACATCAGTGCCTTCTTACTAAAAATGAGGGAGAAAATGCATTATAGGCAACTACGGCGCTCCGGGAAATGACCAGCATCAGCATTGGCTAGGCTTTGGCAGTACCTAGTTTCTCCTTACCAATCAGATATCATGCTGAGGAATATTTTATTTTCAAAAGTAGCATTTTTTTCTGGTATTTCAAAATCTTGGGGGACAATTCTGTTGCTGAGGCTTCAGAATACCGCAACATGTTGTATTACCATAAAGCCAAGCCTCATGTACCTTTACATTGGAACAATTCAATTAAAAGATGTGTTTTATATTGGATATGGCAAATGATTTTCAGAGAAACTGATTATTCTCTGGTTGGGGCAGATGGCATCACTATGGGACTGCCACCAATCAAAGATACCGGCATATTAGATGGATCCACATGTGTGCGACTAAATAATATGCTGCAGGAAATGATTGACATAGGCAGAGTGCAATCTTCTTTCTGGGCCAAATGCATTAAACAGCATTTCAGCACAGAAATGAGAATGATAAAGATGAAATATTAGACAGAGATGGCAATAAAGAGTTCTTTTGTTTTGGCAGCAAGATGAATTTAATAATTTCAACCACATTTAAAGTTAAAGAACAAGAGCAGTATTTGGGAAAATAGTCTTCGTATCCTGATTGTGTTGCTTGTCAGCCATTATTATAGGGTTCAAATAAATGTTCTGAATAACAGCTTGTATTAAAACATGCTGGGGACATTTTTGAATTGCATAATGGCATATTATTTTCATCAGGCCTCTTAGATGGAGGTCGGTGTTTCATTTTAACAATCCACGTCTCTCACAGCCATGAGCCTTACCATCAGAAGCATCTTTCCCTATAATTATACCATGGTGTTTGTTTGCAAGTGCAGTCAAGGAATAAGGCGGTGTGTTTAGATGATGTCAGTATATGCACTCTGTGTAAATACACAGGCTCAGGATGTCTCTCCAGTTTGGGCAGTTTTCGCACTACAGTCGTGTTTTGCCTAGTTTCTCATAAAATTAGACAGCGGACCTACCTTTAAATGAACACTTCTAATATTATTAGCATTTCATAGAACCCAAAACCAGAAGGGGGCGCCCCCAGTGGACCCTCAGGCAGAATGCAAAGATGCATTAATACCAGTCTTTTTGGTAGTCAGATTCGGTAACTAGAATAAACAAAGTACCCCTTTCTCTCCTCTGCTAGACTTCTTACTTTCATTATCAATTTAATTTTACCAGAGGTGTATTTTAAATGAAGCCGCTCTAACAGTAAGGTGCTACATCCATTTATCATAGGACGCCCCCTCCTCCACCCCCACCCCTCAAGCCTTCGTCACACTTCACTAAAACACCCATTAAGGAACAACAGCACACTCTAGTAAAGCTCTAAATTAAAGATGGATTCAACCAAAGTCATGTCCTCTGTGTTTTCGTGTCGGATAGGTTAATCCATAATGTGCTCACACAGCACTGCCAGAGAAGGCCAGTGCACCTTTTTTCGAAGAATTGTTAATATTTTGCCTTTTAACCAGGTGACCCCTCGAGCCGTAACACAGCCCCAAATTAAGTGCGTAGATATCCGCACCTCCTCTACAATGGCTCAGTACTAGCAGAGGTTCGTTGTTTTGTGATTAGACATTGCAGGACGGGATAAGCAGGAATCCTGCGTTATTACCGAGCCGCTTCTCAGCCCAGCCACCCAGGCCAAGCCGAATTTACGATTTCATGATTTTTCTGCGGTCCTTCAATTAAAGTTTAACTACAAAATATTCAAAGTTCAATATGCACATTTACTGGCCCGGAATTCTAAAAGGTGGTACAATGCCAGATAAAAACAAATATAGCACAGGTATGGTCATGGTGAAAGTTCAAAAAACCAAGGCAACTTTTTAAATGATAGTTATTAAAGTATCTGCAACATTTCTCTGTGCTCCCTGGCGAGCTACGAAGCCAGAATCGCACTATAAAACAATAAATAAATACCAAGCATGATAGCGAATTTCCACTAAATTTTCCGCACATGTACTGTAAGCTGACAGATCTACCACACTTTATCACTGCACCACCAGCGGACACCCCTTAGAAACGCTATCTGAGAAGGAAACAGAACCGGTCAAATTTTAAATAAAGCATAATCTGGACTCATCAGATTATGCTTTATTTAAAATTTGACCGGTTCTGTTTCCTTCTGTATGCACTACGAATGCTTGCCACTATAAAAACACCGTTTAGATTAATATTAATCTGTAACCGTGAAAACACATCAAATCCGACGGGGGAATTTTTGCTCAGATCCCAGACCAAAAGCTTTTGAACTATGCATATACTGTAACAAACTCCCAGTTGAAATCTTCTTAAATTCATATTTTTCTAAAATGACTAGCAAGAAAAATCACACAATGTAAAAACACCTCACTGAAAAATTATTTAATTGCACTTAATTACACTTCAGTGTTATGGTTATATGCATTACAAATGGAACCTTTAAATGGTCTTTTTAAACACCTAGCAAAGTGTGCTAAACTCTGTTTACAGCCAAATGAGCAAGAGGTTTTCTCCTAGAAACACTGCAAATGAAGACGAAAACAGGTGTCTGCAAGTCAAAGCGGTTTACCTTGGCACAGGCGTTACATCATCAGGTATCTTCAGGTATCATCGATTTGTTTCCCCCCTTTAATACGTACTCAGTAGCTAAAATACACACACACACACATATATATATATATATATGTGTGTGTGTGGAAGTATATATATGTCTAAAAGTATAGCTCCCGACAAACTGTATCCGTGATTTCAGCAATCGCAAAGCAATAAGTTCGCGGTGTCTCTACTTCCTCATCAGGCAGGTGGGGAAGACGTGTTGAACATTGTACCAAAGCTACCAGGCTGACACACACAAGTACACCGCACACTATTCACAGAAATGTTGTTGTTGCACTTAATCCTGCAAGGATCATATCATGACGATGCCAAAAATAGCAGAAGCATCGGGTTTACCTGCTACGCTGATAGAGGTGTGGCACCTGCTTGCCGGAGGTATTGTTTTTTCCACTACTAACTTCTTCTCATTTATATTTACTGTCATCCATGAGGGACAATGTACATTAAAAGGCCCCGAAAGACACCGATCACACGTCCGCCAGGTGTAGTTTATAAAGGAGTGAAACAGCAGGTGAGCGCTGTTGTTTCCCATGTAAGCGTAGGTGGGCACGGAAACTCCTCCCGCAGCCGCGATCTCCCATGTCGCCTGCCCTGCCCGTCTATTTGAATTTGAGCTGGAAATCCAGGGGCCTGCTTCGCCACTTTGCATGGTGCGTTAATCATATACCATGTGACCTTGGATTGAAGAAAAAAACTTTTAACCATCTGTAGGCCACTTGTATGTTTTTTTCTCCAAGCTCTAGGGTCATGACCCAGCTCTCCACAACCATAAGGTAGTACACTTTAATATTTAGTTATTCCCTTCAAAATAGTGCTGTGTTTTTGGTATTTTTCCAAAAGTTGTGGGGAATTGTGTAGCACCATACTATGGATGACATATTGTCCTCCACAGACAGCGTCTCCATAGACAGCTTCTGTGTCTGAGTGAATTGGGACCCACCAACTGAAAGATGAAATGCTTTTAGATATATGGCACATTGGTATGATATTTTATATTGTTTTTGTGTATGCTGGTAGGCAAAAAACCCTATAGAAATACCCTAATATTCCTTTGAAAGAAACTGGAGACATTTCTATAGCTCAGAAATATGACCCATCGGCAGATGATGACGAACGTCTTGGCAGCAATGGCAGAAACTGCAGGAGCCAAGATTTCGTGAAGATGACCAGTGGAGAAGTAGCTTTAGGGTACTTCATAGCGAAACAAAGCAAGTTACCGGCAGGATACAATGTACAAGGCAGGGAATGTGTAGTTTAGCACTGCTGTTCAAGTTTTTAAGATAGAAATAAACTGATAAATACCAGTGACTCTTTATGCAAAATGAAAGCCTTATTCAAGAAATTTCCTCAGCATTTTAATTAATTATACCAAATGTCCCTATGACCCTGTAAAGGATGAGTGGGTGGAAGATATCTGATGGTAACATGGTTTAGCATGTATCAGATTTCATTTTCTGTCTGTTATTTGTTTTTCTCCATACTGACTACTTTGCTGTTGAAATATGAACTATTTACAAAGCTTGGATTACGTTGCATTTCAACATTTCCCAGTTGGCCGCTGATAAGATCAGATAGGCCCTTCGTTATGTGTCCGTCTGAAGCCACGTTACATGACTGTCTGTCACAGATGGTCCCTCACTCTGGCAGCTCTCCTATAGGCTTCTTCATCCTGCTTGTCTGCTCATCACACCTGGTGCGCAAATTGCATCAGTCGAAGCCACCTTAGGTCTGAAGTTTATAGTTGCTCATCCAGCACCAAAAATGTATTTTGCAAATGATGTAATCCTAAACAGAGCAGTTTAAGAAGGGCAGGCACACACACACACACACACACACACACACACACAAACTCAATTGCATGCACACGCACACGCACATGTACACACGTTAAAGTAACACTGAACTTTCTGAAAGTTACTTATGGAAGATTTAGCTACACTTGACGCAAATAAATTTTGTGTAACTTTTAATATGCTGTGTACACCAGTCTCCAATGTCTTATCCTGGTCAGCAGGGACTTGTTGCTTAGAGCCAGTCCCAGGCAGCAGAGAGCACAATGCTGGGGTACAGGGCGGGCAGGATGCCAGTGCATCACGGGGCAGGTACACATGGAGGCTCTGTGGGCAGTTTTGAGAATTCAGTAAGTCGAACTACATGTGTTTGGGCTGCAAGAACATGCGTGAACAGGGGCGTCGTAGTGGGGGGGAGGAGAATGAGTTACCAGGGCCCCATGAGGGGGGAGGACCCCTAAGGAATCTGGAATTTTATTTGCCTTTAAATATTAATATTATTCAAAGATCACAATAAATGTTGCTAAGTAATGTAGATGTAATTTTTGTGGGAAAATAAATGACTGATTGAATTGTGTCCTAGCTTACGGTGCCTGAGGACAAGCACCGTCACTCCTTGCAATGCATTAGTCTTCACCGGGCTTTTTAGCTAGGCACATTTAATTTAGCGGTGATTCTGCTGAAATAGCTGAATCCGTGCTGGAAGACGATGCTAAAGAAAGCTAAGTCAAAAAAGAAAACACACACAGGCAGGAAAGAAGCAAAAAAAAAAAAAAGAAATGAGGGAAGCAACTGCTTACTAACTTTTTTTCCCAATAAAGGTGAGCCCAAATGTGAAAGCAAATAGCCTACATTAAATGAACTGTGATTATTAAACACCTCAATACACATAACTTAACATGATGTAGTCTAGATAAGTCTAATTTTTCTTTATTTCAAACGTCGGCGATGCCGCGTATCTTTCTCGTCTATTTCAGTTTATATCTCGCTGAAATGTTCATGTAGGACCATGGAAAAAAAAACGCTGACTAAATCCTTAATCGGTCTTCTTTTCAAAACGACCATTGTCCGAGGTATTTAAAGTTTTTTAAATTAAGTTAAATCGGCAAAAAGTAAACCATGTCACCATTCTTTGTTTTACCTGCATGGGGGGCGTGTAGCACCGCCCCCGCGTGAAGATCGCTATTCACATTCTAAACAGTCGCACTTCCGCGTATTGAAATCGCATTCGCATGGTAAAGAAAATTCATGGTTTGCTACATGCCTCAGTTTTGGGTTCCGGGTTCGGTGCAGGGAAAACAGTTTGTTTTGAAATTGTTACTGAAATTGAAAACACAAACGCGGAGTATGATTGCGCATCTGTAACAATAAACACCCTGTGTTTTGTTTTTTCCTTTTTTTTTTAGCTTGGTCTGAATTTCCTGGAAAATAGACCTTAAATGCCATAGGAGCTCTGTCTTGCTCCTGTCATACACACATTCAGATGATGTCGTCTTGAATGAGTTAGCATGTTGGGTGTGTTTCCAGCATGACAGACAATCTGGGTCTTATCAAGTACATCAACCTGTGCTGGTAGGCTATGTAATTTATTGGGAAACCAAATTTCCCAAACTGTGGACTATGACTGATTAAGTAGCATTAGCTGTAACCAACTCTCAGCCACAATTAGCATGATGTTTTCTGAACATTTACTTGTTTAATTGGTTTCTACCCATCTCAGTCAATGTATTCATTCATTCATTCATTCATTCACTGTGCATATGCAACAGAAAAGGATGTGACTGCAGACATGTACTGTCGTAGTCGTACTACAGACTGTCTGAAATTCAATCTACAGAGCTTAAAATTTACTGTCAGGTTACTACTTAGAATTTATTGCCTTGCACCAGGTTCTTTTCTAGAATATGGAATTGTTCCGCTCTATGGCCAATGCTCTTTAGGGACTTTAATGTCTGTGTGCTTGAAGAGGCCGAGACCTGCAAGCACACCCGTCACATGCGGCATGTTTTCGCGCATGGGATTAAAGAGCTGGCCTCTCCTTTGTTTCCCTTGCAGGTATAAAGTAGCATGTCAGCTAAGGTTTACCAGCTCGCAGCTCCCAGCAAGATTAATGTGTTGGGCCCTCAGCCGGTAGCGTCATGGTATCTATGAACATTATGAGGATGACTCACCCCGTCTCTGCTTTGAAAAAGAGGGGCAAATAAAGCAGGACGATCTGTAAAGCCGCCAACCGCTGAGAGAATCGTCTAGTTTATGGCTGTGGGAAATAGTGCATTGCTAAATCTGAATTTGCAGATATTTGTCTGATAAATTACTCAGTTTCAAAGCACTACTGTATACATGCGACCCTTTAAATGTGAGGCAGAATCTCTGTGAAAAGGTCATATTAAGACAGGATATACTCAGAGCCAGGGGACATAAGCTTACTCTAAACAGTCTGGGAAGGCGTGGTCCCTTCAGGCCTTCTATTGCTGTGGCAACAGCACGCACACTTGGCACCACGGGAAATAAAAAAAATAAAAATTGCCCAGAGCAATCATTCATCCATTCATATCCACTGTCCTGGTCACGGGGGAGAAGAACAGCAGCCTATCTGGGGTAGCATGGGGCACAAAACTGGGGTACACCCTGGATGAGATGCCAGTCCACTGTACGGCTCATACATGCCCACACTCACACGTGTTTGGCACATAGGAGCTGCTAATGAGCAAAACTGCCCGTCTTTGTCCCGCAGGAGGAAACCCAATGCAGGATATGCAAACTCTACAGCAGGGTTCTTCAAATCTGGACTTCGATTCCAAATCCAGGTCTTGTTTTCAGTTCTCCCAGGTAGTTAGTTTAATAATTGCTGATTCTGATTGGTCAGAGACTTCACACCTGACTGACAGGTAAAGGAAGGCTGGAAAACCAGCAGGGCTCGGACCTCGATTTGAATAACCCTGCTCTACAGAGTCACAGAAGTGGGCTGGAGTTCAACCCCCTGGACCTGAAGGTGTGACCAACCATGCTCCCCTCAGTGACCCGTCTGAGCCCCCAGATCACAGGGGCACCCAAGGGCCGCAGGGCTGCAGTCTAAACTAATTAAACATCCTTCCCCAGGGTGCTCAAAACATTCAAGCGCTCATGCCCAGCATTACAGAAGAGGTCTGATCCGGCATTTACCCGCAACTTTGTGGATTTCTGGGTTTTTCTAACATATTTCTTTAAAAGTTTTATTTTGCTCAATTACTTGAGACGTTTGTTAATTTATTTATTTACTTGGATGTAGTTAGTGACATTGACACCATGTCAAAGTCTTTCCCAATGTGTCAGTTTAATTTAAGATAATCAATCTGAACAGCTGACCCCTGCTGGCTGTCTTTTAGTATTACAATCATTTTCTATGATACGCACATCCAGGTGCTGCATAAGGATTATGGTCATTTTTAGCTATGGGAAAAAGGTTGACTCTGAGGCAAAAGAGAACCATTTTATTACATTAAAATTTTCGATACAAACACTGCATACACACAATTTCATATTGCTCCAGACATTTTTTTTAAATTATTCCAGTTATACAACTCCGTAACAAAATTTAAATACAACATTTATGAAAATATAAATCTCTAAACAGTTAAGTCAGTCCTGACAATACAAAGACCGTAGAAACATTCATTACCAGTACATTTTTAAATACATGTCGCAAACCAGTAAGTTATTAAAAGTCATTCAAGCTACATAACATATAATATACTGTATACTGGCTTTTATATTGACACATTCAAATATACTCTTGAACTAGCATTCCATATAATAAGATGTGAGTGGACTAATTTTAAACTTACTAGTAAAGATGATATATTATATCTTGCATGGCTAATGCATTGACACTGAATCATACCAAAATCTAAACAACTTTGCCATGACAAAATTCCAAGCCATTTATTTAACAGGGATTAAGTTCTAAACAACCACAATAAAAATAGACAATCTGGAACCTTTGGCAAATATACTGTATATTGTTGTTCTTTGTAGTGGTTTTTCTCTATATGGGAAAATAAACTTTTGAAAGATAAATACTGCTACAAGTTGTAAGATGTAGAAAATATGTCAAAAGAGGGTAATGCATCAACGATGAAACGGTAAAATACAATTTTACGGAGTAGCCCTTTAAATTTGTGTAATGCAAATAAATGTGAAACAAACTAATAAATTAACCTAAACTTAAAATAAACTGTCTGAATCCTTCACCAGGGCACATGAAGAATCTGTTTCACAGTACACTGCAATCCACACTATATCTATCTAAACAGGCAAATAAAATTCCTATTCAGACCTTTGCATGGTTCCTACCTTTATCTAGTTTACCTCCTGACTATACACAACGGAATTTTACATTTTTGCTACACACAACAGAAACATGAGAGGATCTGAAGTGCTGCTGATACTGAATCCTACACACGATAAGTTACATCCGGGTTTTTGCAGGTGCTTCATACGAACCTCACTCTTACTGGTTTTATTGGTCAAGCAGGAAATTTACAACCTTCTTAACTTTCTGATTTTCGTCAGACTAAGGTAACAGTATTTGAATGTATGTATTTGTAAACTGCCAAATCCATAACAAATGCTTATTAGAATGAACACTGTATTTATGAATTCCCTGCATCATCAAAGTTTCCAAAATTCTCAAGAAAAGAAAAAAAAACTTTAAAAAATCCAGGCACTCACTTTGATTGTATTAAGCACAACAAAACATTTTCTTTAAGGAGTTGCACAATTGTAGCAGCCAAAATAGATATATACACATATCTCTTTTTACAGTACCAGAAAATGCCATGTAATAGTGATACGGGTAATACGGCTAAGAGCACAAGTTTAACTTAAACTTGAAAAATCTGCAGCAAGGATTTATAAATAAAAACAAAATAATGTAAAAATAGTTTAAAATAATGTGGCTAATAAGATCAAAATAAAGAGCCAGAAGAAACGATATGAACTAGCATTTGATGTTCTGATATGCTACACTGAGTAATAATGGAAATGGCAAGCATTTAACAGTCACTAGGCAGGACTAGTTTGTGGATAAACCATATTCCATGTTCAGGGGAGTGTCCGTTGATGGTTAGAGTGCCAGCAGGTGTTTACCTGCAGTTGCATCGCGATGGATCTGTAAACAAGGACTGGCTGCTAAAATTGCACTCTCACTGTAGCAGGTCATTTTTCTTTGTTGGTGTTGGAGTTTCCGCCTCCCCCGAGTCTGAGACGTTTATCGGACTGTCTCTGGAGAAGACCTCGGTGGACTCTCTCCAAATGCAATCCGCGATGGTCTTAAAGGGGAAGGTGCTGCACTTTGGCCGCACCTTCTGGGAGGCATTATTGACTATCTGACGGCTATTGGACGTGGCAATCTTGATCTTTAGCGCAGCGTCGACGCGATCCACTACGGTGTAGGTGCCAATGCTGCCATCTTCGAAGCCCACGATGATGTTGAGGGCTCGCTGGGACAGGCACAGGAAGGTTGGGGTCTTGTACAAGGAGCAGGTACCAATGCTCTTCCCGTCAGCTAGCCTCATGACGATGAGGCTAGATACCACACCAGCATCATCGTCCTCATCGCAGTTACGGAAGCAGATATAGACCAGGTAGCGTCCATCACGTGAGAGCTTCTGCTTCCAGATAATGCCGGCAGCATGGACGAGCCGAAGCTTGCCACTATGCAGGTCCAGTACATTGATGTTCTCATCTCCCTTAGATACAATACCCAGTTTTCCATTTGGGGAGATCTGGAAGTCTTCCAGAGTCTTCAAGAAGTTGCTTGGGAGCTGCACTCTTCGACATATGGACTCATCTGCAATGCTCCAGATGAACACAGTCTCTGTGGATGTGATGAAAACGACAAAATCTGGACAATCCGGGATTAACTTGAAGTTGATGATTGTGATGCCGTCGTCACAGACAAATTTTTTGGATACGCTGCCAGACCAGAGGCTCACAGCAAGTAACTTGTTTTTTGTTATTCCCACTAAGAAGGTATTGGCTGTAGTGATCAAGGCATTCTGCAGTGATACCAGGATATTACATACCTTGTGGCCTGTGGCCAGTCTCCATACCCTGGATGCGTTCTGCTCACAGAGAGACACCACAAATTGGTCATTGTGGGTGATCAAGATTTGGGAGATCCTCTGGCCATTGATCCGGAAGATATTTTCACCTGTCGTTGTCTGCCAGATGTACTGGCTGCATTTGTCGTCAGAAGTCACCATAAGATCCCCAGATGAAGTCAGGACACAGTTATCGACGGCACCTTCATGCTTGAACACAGTCTCAATGAAACCGGTGCTGAAGTTCCACTTGTGAACAGACTCTGATCCATCCGTTGTGTAGATAAAATCCTCTCTACTAGACAGCTGCAGACTCTGAATGCGCTTCCCAGTTTTGTCAATGTTTGACATAGCAGTGATGATGTCAATGTCCCAAACTGAGAGCACTCCACTGCTGGCTACTGACAAGAGCAGGTTGTGATGACTGGACTTGATTAGTTTCACAATAGCTCCTGAGATCTCAACTAGGCTTGCCATACATTGGCCACTATCCCTCCTCCATACAAAGATTGATGAAGTATTTTCCATAGATGCAACTATGCTCTCCCCTTTCTTGGAGAGTACAGCTGCCACAAAGCGCTCACTGCGTTTGGCTTTGAACTTCTCAACCATTTTCCACAACCTGGTGTCCAGAACCTCTATGCTCTCAACTTTGCAGATGAGAATGGAGCACTGGTCTTCTGATAACTCAATGCCAATCACCTCACTCTCATCACCTCTGCAATCATAGTCCTCAATGATCCGTGGGTTTGTGATCTCTTTTGTGTTCCAGACTGAGAGACTGCCCTCATTATCGATCATCACCATCTGATGGATCGTGTCTAAAACGAGGAGAGACTTGACGAATCCCCCAGAGAACTCTGATGTTACCGTGGCTAATTTGTCACCACTGCCCAGGTGGAAAATTGATGTGGTGTTTAGGTACTGTCCACAGAATGCATACATACCATCTGGAGAACACTCAACACAGGTGACCTCGTACCAACAGTGGAATTGGTATAGAGGCCAACCATAAAGCAAATCGATGACACTGACATCTTTGCTGGCTTCCAGCCAAGCGAGAGCATGATGACTGGACAAGGTGAAGCCATTGATGAAGGCAACTCCTCCAGTAACTCCACAATGTTTCGAGCCTTTCACCTCTACTTCAGACAAAAGGCAGGACTTGTGGTTGTCATAAATGAGCAGTGTGTTTTTAGTGGTGGCCACAACTAAATACTTTTCATCACTGGTGAGTCTGATCCCTAAGACAACAGAGCGTGCAGTGTCGATTTGTCTCAGAAGTTGTCGGCTTTCCACATCCCAAGTGCTGACGGATCCATCCTCTAGTGCTACAATGACAATGTTGGGGGCGAAGGTTGGAAGAATGTCCACAATCTGCATATAGCTGGAGCACAGAGGCAATCTTTCTGGAGTGTAGGTGACGTCCATTGAGGAGTGCAGCGGCACGATTGAGCAGTACTTAGGGCCATCTTTGTCACACTCCAACAGGAGATGCCGGAGTTTTGGTAGGGAGGTGACCACAGGCAGAAGCCTCTGCTGAAGCTCAGCAGACAGGGAGCTTGGGTTCCGAGTCACCTTCATCTTAATGCTACGCAGAGTCGTGGCTAGGAACTTGAGTTCTTTCTCCTGTGAGTAACTGTAGGCTAGGTCAATATCTGCTAATGCCTTGTCAAACTGCCCAATCTTGATCATGGTATACAACCAGCTAAAGTTCATGATGACCCCAAATGTGAGATCATCCATCCGGCCACTCCGAGTGAGGTGGTAGAGAAGCTCTGTCATTTTCCGGTGGTTGACAAAGAAGATGTCTGGCTCCAAGAGGTTGCACTGAAACACCCATGGCTGCTCTGGAGTTTGTCTGTCATATGAGTGCTTATCAGCAGTAGCTTTGTCGCTATGGTGATGGGGGTTCCTGTGATGAGATATGTTCAATGAGTCAAAGTGATTGTTGTCACAGTGGAAGATTTTCTTCCTTCCACCTGACCAGGTCCCTAAGAAATATTCTGCCAGGAGACTGTGCATCTGGTGAACATCCTCCTCGTTGCTGAGATAAAGCTTTTGGGCAATGAGATGCAAGTGCCTGTTAGCCCACACCATCAGAGTCACATTCCGCACCTGCCTCTCGATGAGGTACCCCTCGAGTTCCTCTTTGAGCTGGGCGATGAGGCAATATGATATCCGTAGTGGGCTCTTAAGGTTGGAACTCACCATGATGTCACCAAGGACACTGTTGTCTAAGGAAAGTATGTCCTCCAACTCCATCTCTGTCAGTCCAGAACGGGCCATAGTGATGTACCCCAATGCTCGGAACACAAACCGTGAACCAAGCTTATTCTCAATGGAGTAGAAGAGCTGCTCAATGCTCTCATGCACTGTTGAGCACAATGAAGTTTCATCTACATCCTTGTGTGATCTCCAGTGCTGCACTTCTCGGAAGATGAGGTTGACAAACATTGGCAGGGTGCACTTAGCTAGTGCCTCATTGACATAGATCTGCTGCCCTGAGGTGACCTTACGCTTGATATTAAGGAGCTGGTGCTTGAGGGTCTGGCTACACATCTTCCGGTCATGTTGCATTAGCTCCACATAGCGGCTCTCGTCCTGGACAAGGCAACGTAACCTCTGCAGGATGCCGTGCTTATTGGGTAATGTGGAGACCACAATCCGGACGGCCCGTGGCAGGTGTGCTGGAAGCCACCACAGCTTCCGCGCCTCGTCCGCTTCGGAGAGCTGTTCTAAGGCATCCAGCAAGATGACCAGTGGTCGCTGCAAGGTGGCCTCATTCAGCAGGCTGACCAGCAGCTCCCGCATCTCACGGATCTTATTGGGCAGGAAGCGGATCAGACAGCAGTAGTTGATGGCGATCTGTTCGCAGATGCTCTGCAGGAGTGTGCGGAGGTCAGTGGAGAATTCTGAGGATCCAATGAAACGGACGATGACCACTGGGTCACTCTCCGGGCCCATTTCTTTCTGAAGCCAGGAGTAAGCCTGAAATAAAGAAAAAACATACGTTCATCGGAACCTCATTCATTCCAAATTACTGATACTGAGAAGTACTGTAAGAAAGAAGAACTCCGGGAAAAAAACTGGGATCATGTCGAGTATGCTTTAGCATTAGGTTTAGGGTCAGGGCTAAGGTATAGAGCAGAACCTTTGTTTAATAAAAGGCTATGACATCCTGCTCTATGCTATATGATAAGAATGAAGAGACTTCTCTGATCTCCATTGCTAAATTCCCACCATATTCACACATGAACCTACCATTTACCCCAACTAAAGGCATAATAGTAACCAAAATATGAAAAAAATACTTCATGCTTTTTATCTCTAATTAAACTATGTGATATGACAGCTAGTACTCCATTCCAAAAAGGATGTGCCCTAAATTACTGTCCTCGAGAAAAGTTAGACTATCCACATTTTTGTTCCCTTCCAGCTCCCAATAAAAACCTGGACTGCTATGGAGTTCCCATGAACTGGCTTGGGAAACACTGCCCTAAATGACAAAGGGTGGGTCAGACCACTGTCCTACAGGCAGGGGATGCCAAAGGGCGTTAAGCTATGTGTTTGCAGACCTCAGCTCATCTGCCTTATCAGTTTGCTGCCTCCCTGTGGTCCTCTGCCGCTTGGGGTTTTGGCTGAGTGCTAACGCACTGCAGAAGGAGCTGCCTCACTTTGGCTATGTGCCATGGTGACTGTAGCCAGGCAAGCTGTGGCTCCCTGCCCATATCCCACAAAGTAAATCACTACAAAAGGGGAAGTCATGGCATCAATTATTAAGGCTAAAGAAACTGGCTACTGCTCAGGGCTCCTACTACAGGGCACTGCAACATGACTCTAATGCATCTGGGTAGCCAGGTGGCTGGGGCACAGTGCCATGCCAGCTGGGGAGTGTGTCCAACTGACCAGACACACACACACACACACACACACACACACACACAGAGTAAAACAGGCACACAACAAACCAAGCAGATGCATCAAGAGTAACACTGACAGGGATGCAAAAGTATTAATATACATGCCAATATTTTTCAATTTGTAAAAGGAAATCGGACATCGGGAGGGAGCAATACACTGAGGAAGAAATATTGTTAACTGTTTTGGCCTCTATCATAATTCTATATCTGGCTGTTGTCATATGCACCCTAAAATTATAAATATATGCATGACCCTCCCCCCAACACCATGAAATAACCTTACAGAATAGTATATCCTGTGGTATATATACCCCCCCCCCACCCATGCAGTCCCTGGGCACTCCATTCTAACTCTCTTCATGTGTCTTACCTGTTTGGCTGCCTCTGCTATGAGGAGGGTCTTCCCTGTGCACGGTCCTCCATACACCACCAGGGGGCTCACTCTGCTGGCTTTGGTGGGCAGCATATATCTGTGGATCACACTGAGCGCCTCACACTTGTACTCGTACAATGATGCGTAGGTCTTGCACAGGGATAGGTGCTGTAGGATCTCATCGTAAAGTGGGTCCGTCTCCGTATCAAAGTTCTGCTGCACAGTGGCCTGAATGATATCCACCATGTCCTCGTAGAACTGCTTGCAGAGGCCTTCGACGTAGTGGCTCTCCACCTCCTGGGAGTACCCCAGCTTCATGTCGCAGTGCGTGACTGAGGAGTAGACTCGCAGGTTGGAGGCCGCCACGATGGTGGGGATGAACTCGTCGCGCACCTTCTGAAGCTGCCCGTAGGCCTCTTGGTTGCGCGCGGCGGCGCGGTCGCCGCTCTGCGTGATATCCATGTAGCGAGCCATCTCCGGCAGCTTGGCGTAACGGTCAAAGTTGGCGATTTTCCGGATGTAGCACACACATTTCTTCAGAAAGGCTGGCGTCTGCTTGCCCAGGGCGAAGTCTAACTCATCCTCGAGAGCTAGGAGAATGACACAGGCGATCACATGGTGGCACGGCACGCATAGCGCTGTCAATGCCGAACATCCGAAGGTTCCCTCGGTGTGCTGAAGCACAAGCTTCTCATGGAGCTGTTTCTTTACCCTTAAAAGCAGCAATGGATGTTCACTTCTACAACTGGCTAGCAAACATCTAGGGCTCTGTTCTCTTGGGCTCAGGTGTACGTCTATAAACCTTCTCGGAAATCAACTCACATGATGAAATCACACTGATCTGCAATGATGATGCAGTGTCAGAGTTTTATGGCTTGGTTCACAAGCCAAAACATTAAAAGGTCGTATCACTGAAAAATATCTTCAAAATCATTTTCTAGCCCAAAGCCTTTGGCACTTTAAATCTGGTTGATTTTTCTTTTCTTTTTAAAACATCAGTAACTTTTTTCACAAAGCCAATAATGGTTCTTACATTTACACGAGACACTTACAATCTGAAAACAAGTGCCTGAGTGATATTTTCTTGTAAATATATTGAATTCTTATTATTTCACCTCACATTTGGTCTAGGCAGCGCACATTTACGCTACACGCTAGCAAAATTATGAACCGAAAAAAGCTTAAAAGATCCATGACATAGAAATCTAAGGCAAGAAGCAGATCTTCATTCATATTTTAAAGTACGTAAAGTTACAGGCAAGGGTGTAGGTTTGGTTGCAACATTGGAAAGGACCAAATTAGCCCAGAATCCCCCACACCCCTAAACACACCCGGCACCCTCACGACATTGCTGGGGACATACTCTACTGTCCAGACCCACACCCGTCGTTACAGGTAAAGCAGTCTTTGCACTTGCCTTTCTGTTCATCATTGGAAGCTTGCTCCACCTACATGGAGCCAATGATATCTTATGATTCATGGGGTCTAATAGGGGAACCTGACAGAAGTGAATGGGTTGGGATGGGGGTGGCTGTAGCAGCTGTCCTCACCGGAGCAGAGGAACCTCTTGGCTTGGTTGCTTTTCATGGTGCCCTTCTCCTGTAGGTGATGAACGGCGGTATGGAAGATCTTCTTGATTTCCTCTGACACACCCCGCCAGGCCCTGTCTGCCTTGGCCTTGGTGCTGCCTGATTCCATCTACCAGACAAAAACAGGACCCGTTGTTTTACTCACCGTTTCTTCCTTTTTTGGTCAGGTAGGGAACATGCATGGTGGGGAAGTAAGATGGAGAGAGAGGCAGAGAGAGAGAGAGAACGTATGGTGGAAGGACACTGGCTTTGGATTTATGAGGACTCCTCTGTGTGGCCTGGCCCTGCTGCTTTTCCCATTTTCACCCTGCAGTGATGACATCCCCCCAGTCTACATTTGGACACAGTATAATAGGCTTTTAGACAAAAATTACCCTCAGTTTCGACTGGCACAAATATATGTTCAGTTTAGTGCACCAGACACATTGCTGATTTGACATTTTGAAAATGCAGCAAATAAATATAGGGTGAATTTTACATCCTGTGGACTTGCTGCCATCTTTACATATTTTCTGCTTCCTCTAGGGGGCACCCAGGGCAGTGAGCGTGTCTTATACCTTTTCAGGAGATAATAACATTGCAGCTTCTCAAAAACTGGAAGCTAGAGTGACTCCCATCTCTCCAAAGAGTATCGCTAACTGACGACCTGAACAGCATTGTGTAATGCTATTCAGAAGTCTTGTTCCAGGAATGTACTGGGGTGCTACATTGTATTGTGCTATGTGTCTATGTCCATGTGGGTGTTTAGTGGGAAGACTAACACATTGATACATTTTGGGGGGTGGGTGGTGTTTGTTGATCACTGTGACAGTAAACACTGTAATTTCTGCTAATTCCTTCACTGGAGGGCCCTCAAGCGGCTGTAAAGCTAAGCAAGCTTTGATTCCTTCTTGTTCTCAATGGCACTGCATACCGAGTTCTGGTAGTTCTTCAGCATCTGAGCCTTGGGTTTGATGTAGTAGGCAGGCGGGACAGAGTTCTCGTCCCGGCAGTACCACTCCTCCAGGATATGCGTGTCCAGCCCCACTTCCACGGCGGCGTCCAGGATCATCTCAAACTCCGCTGACTCCACCTCCCCTGGCACGCGTATGCTGCCGTACTTCTCGCCGACCAGCCCCTGTTGGTGGCACAGAGGGAGAGCAGACAGGGCAGGTCAAATAAGGACATATGATGAGAAACCGTGAGCAGTGTGAGCGTTTGCCCATAACCAATCTAAAAATGAAGGAGTTAACTAAGACGTGCAGACCAGCCAAAACCCAAAACTGTGCCAGTGATTATATAAGAAATATAGCTTTGGTCTGTTACATGAAAATTACTGTTAGTTGTGCTCTGAGGCTTATAAGCAACATTAGTACTGTCCACTTGGCAATGAAACTATTTTTATAGAAAGATAAAGACAGTACTGAAAATGAGAACTGGAGAATGAGGACATCAAAGCTGGGTTGCATTAACAAAGGAGACTGTATCAGTGACATGAGAGGATCCTTCACAGAGCACTAGGCAGGCTCCACCATGACAGAGGAGCGAACAAAACGGGAACCCAGAATAGAATTCCTTGCACATCTGGCTTTGAAGGCAGCCATTTTACTTCTGTACTACTAATCTGCAGTAGTGCCACCTGGTGCAGTGGAGTGATAATGCTACTCTTTGAAGTACCTAAAGTTCTTTACCAGGGTACCTTTGGTCTCAGTGCAAGTCACCCAAAGCCACATCTCAAGATCTCGCTGGGCATGTACTTTGCTCAGGGCTACGTTGAAGCTTGACAAAACACTGGAGGTCTTTTCACCCTCTGGGCGGAAGTGCGTTGTGTCGAGCGCTGCGCTATCCCAACCAGTCCTATGTCTCCTGTAGACTGCCCAATTCCTCACACCTCAATGTTGATGGCAGAGTGTGATGCCCTCAATGACCTTTGCAGGGGAGGGTGTGTTCGATCTGGCATGACCATCAGCAGAGGAACAAGGGCAGAGGGGGTGGTGTTTTCCAGTTCAGTTCAGTCGGGTGGGGTAGTAGAAAACCAGGTAACCTTGGCCATAAACAATGCATGTTCCCTACTCTAACTGCCAATCACATTTAGCTGTTCATGTCTGAAACATCCCCTCTGATTATCTATCTTCTCCTTTCTTTGCTTTTCCGCCAATAACCTTCAAATAGTCACTCTTTATGGTCGGCGCACTACTGTTGTTAGGAAGACAATACCACTTCTGAGGTACATGAGGCTTTCAATAGCTGTGAAATCAAAAGCGATCCCTCCTAAGACGTGTCAAGCCGTTATTTTTCTGTGTGCACACATTCGCTGGCGTCGAAGCAGAGATGCGTTTTATAAAATGGAGAGATGCCGGCAGCCGTTTGGGTGGACGTCAATGTGAGACGCATGCTGCTTTTCTTAGTCGTTGGGATGAAGATCCTGGGAGGCGAGCTTCATGTTAATGAGTCAGCCCACACACATCAGTGAACTCACTCACAGGACCATGTGTACGCTATAAAAAAAAAAACGCTCCTTTTCAATAGGTTTTGACAAAGGCTGTCAAAATGAGGTTATCTCTCTTTCTGAGATGAAGTCTAACGGACGCCTGTGTTGATTATCCAAGACAGTCCATCAAGTTTTGCTATTTTTAGCATTCCTGCAGATGAGCGTGGAAAAGACAAGCCTTCTTGATTGTGGTATGAAAGCTGTAACAAACCTTATTGTTAGAGAAAATATGCAAGAATAAGTCCAGCACCCCTGCCCTCCCTGTAGCGAAAACTGGAAGTCAATAACAGCAAACCGGCTTAATGGCGTAATACTACACTACAGCTTCTTGGCGCAGGAAAACTGCAGCTTTGAAGGAACATTTTTGTTTACATCTTGTTGACAGCTTTTTTTGCTTCCGTTCTGGTGCCGTGGTGCTGGCAGGGCTGTTTCCTGCTGTTTTTCTTCTTCGGTACCTTGCAGATGTGAATCTGCAGCGATTAGTGTTATTGACGACAGGGAGAGGTGGGATGGGGTGCAGGGAATCGCCAAGAAACGTGGCAGCTTCCATCTACTTGGGCCATCGTCAGGGAAACGGGCCTGTGCCTTGGCCTCTGTTCTCACACACACACACACACACACGCATACACACACACACACACACACACACACACAATGGATGAGGATCCAGAAAAAAACATGTCCCCACCCCCCTCACGCAGTTAAGAGATGACTCCATTGGCCCAGCCTGCTTGGCTTGCCGTCAACGCCGGCTGTTTGAAACACAGCCAAGACGACGGCGGCATCGCTGCAGATGAGCACAAAAAGCTTCAGGTTTCTTTGCTCCGTTTCCTTTCAGTGGCTAAACCAGCCTGAATCCAAGAACAAAACAGCACTGATTCTGTATCCTGCCCCGTGTCGATGTTTCAGCCAAATGCTTCACAGCATAGCCTCAGTCCAGTGGAGGATCTAACAGCAGGTGTCCAGCTTATGGCCATCCGATGACCTCATACATACAATGGGATTCTTTCACTACATGAACTCCCTCATAACCTAAGGGAATTTTTATGAAGTGTGAAGTTCACTCTAATCAAACCATATGGGGGTGTTTTCCTGAATTTATTTAATGCATCACTGAAATATATTTCATGGATTTCTTCGGAAGGATTAATGTTTAAATGAAACCATATCAGAAATGGCTGTATCATGTTACATGGGCAAAACATGGAGATATTGTGTGATGCAGTAATATCAGCTGAAAGTAATGGACGGATATTATGTGTCTAATGAACAACAGCTTAAAAGAAGGCAGGTAAAAAAAACAGCAGACAGGCAGGACTCACTCTCAGCAGGACAGACATGGTCCACTGGAGCTTCACGCAAGCCTGCTGACAACAGCCCATTTTAGGACCCTGCACTGCCTTAGAATCTCAGCGGCTCCCTGAGGCCGGGCCAGAGTCCAGTCGGCCAGCCAGAGAAGGTAGTGGTGAGGGGGAGGGGCTTGCTTGGCGACAGGAGGGGAGGGGTGAGGGCGTGGGACTTGTTCGGGAAAAAGAGGGAAGGAGTGAGGGGTGGGGCTTTCTTGGTGACAGGAGGGGAGTGAGGGGGCAGGGCTTGCTTGGGGAATGGAGTGAAGGGGTGAGGGGTGGGGCTTTCTCTTTAACAGGAGGGAAGGGGTGAGGGGTGGGGCTTTCTTGGTAACAGGAGGGAAGGGGTGAGGGGTGGGGCTTTATTGACGACAGGAGGGGGTGAGGGGAAGGGCTTGCTTGGGGAATAGAGTGAAGCAGTGAGGGGCGGGGCTTGCTTGGTAACAGGAGGGAAGGGATGAGGGGCGGGGCTTTATTGACGACAGGAGGGCGTGAGGGCACGCGAATGATAGGCGAAAACAGACAAGCAGGGAGGGGCGGGGCTTGCTTG
>JABFDZ020000016.1:20065417-20087740 GCA_019775955.2 Pollimyrus isidori
TGGATCGCTCTGACAGGACCACCGGTGAGTGGAATCGAGTGCTGCAGTTTTGGGGGCGCTGGGCGTCATAGCCTGTGGAAGACATGGATCGTCTAACACCCTTTCATTTTTGCTGAGGGAAGGGGTGGCCCCCATCAGCAATCAGGCAGTGAGAAAAACAATTCATCATATCCTTGGGGCAACAAGATTTCCTGCCGAATGATGAATGATCGGTTAGGCAATTAATCGGAGGAGCTAAGAAGGTGAACCCTGGGATATTTGTTCAAGATTCCAATTGTGCCTCATCTGGACTGCTTCCTGATAAGAAATACGTCTGGATGCTTCTGTTTCTCTGGTGCTGACAAGGATTCTGGTGTGGCACAAATTAGTTTGGTTTATTGACAAGCATCTGGGTAAGTCATAGATGAGCAAGTAAACCTCTGTCAATGAACATCTGTCGCCTGCAGGTGTCATCGGAAAAATGTGGCGATGGCAGAATGGTCCTGCTAGGAGAACATTTCATTTTTAAGGTGGTCTCCTGTTGTTCTTCAGGGAAATCAGGTGAGCGTTTTACTTTTTTCATTTGAACTGTTTCAAATCAGTTTACTTTCCACTAGCACTACAGAATTCACTTAATCCAGCTATTAGTGAGGACAAGCCCCTAATCATGGTGCTGAAGAATCTGGTTGCACCCCAAGATGTCAACGTATTCCTGTGGACCAACTGAACCTGCACCAAACATTTTTATTGGGATTTCAGTCATACTCATTTCACAGTATAGTGTTCAAATGGAGTGGCATTTCTGTATCAGCCTATGATACCAAATAATATATTACACTAATATATTGTCACAACGCAGACCGAGGAAGCAGGAGCGGGGAGACGGAGAATCAGGGAATTAGGGGTTTATTTGGAATCAGTCCTATCGAGGGCACAAGAAACATGTAACGTCAATGACCGGACTAGGGAAAACATAACTAGCGCAGACTTAAATACAAAGGACTAATCAAAAGCAAAAGAAACAGCTGGTAAACATGGGGATTCCACACGAGGTTGATGAGGGGGCGTGGCACACAGGAGGATCGGATGAGCGGAGCGGGACATATATGTTACAGGTTTTGCACTTGAGGTGAATTTTCAGCCACACTGAAAAATCCACTGTGTGTTGAAGGGAAAGGATGAGCATGATGGGAAAGGATGAGCATGAAGGGAAAGGATGAGCATGATGGGAAAGGATGAGCATGAAGGGAAAGGATGAGCCTGAAGGTAAAGGATGAGCATGAAGGGAAAGGATGAGCATGAAGGGAAAGGATGAGCATGAAGGGAAAGGACAGTAATTTTGCTTGATAAGTTTAATGCAGTCCAATTAGTAGTAATGCACAAGCAAAGCCTGGGTGACTTTCGAAGGGCAAGGGAAATGGACAGAGATAGAAAAGTTAGGAAACGGAAGCCCTTAAACAGGGTGACACGAGGACCCTGGGATTTGTTGGGAATAAGGAACAACAGGTGGTGACAGTAACATCATCGCGTGATGCAGACGTCGCACAGTGTTTGTGAGCAAATTACAATTTCTTCAGGTGTTTGCTGACTAAAGCATTACAACGTAGTAGGCTTATTGTTTTAAAATATTATTCTATTCTGGATGGAACTCTCCTCCATATTTTTCATGCAAAGTAGGCATGAAGAAAACAAGCCAGCTGGGTATTTTTGGTAGGTTTTCCGTAGCTGCAAGAAAGGGCCACATTGAGAGCGATGAGGGAAGCCACATGGTGTGAGCGAGGGCCATGGACGTGCTGCTTGTATTTACAAAGATTTAAGGTTTTTTCCTCAAGACGAATTTGTGAACTGCAAAGCGAGGCCACAATGGCCAGGAGAGGCATTCAGCAGACTCAGCGCCACAGTAGGATTTATAAACTGCAGGCTCTGTGCTGACATTCAAATTGGGCAGTCACTGTGGCTCAGCATCCCGTACCCAAGCTAATGCTAAAAAACGTTTCTCTGGCTTTTACAAGTGGAGCCAAAAGCAAAGCGAAGCAGAGTCTGAGGAACAACAGCACATCCATGCAGGGCGCTAGGGGCGTTAGCCTACTAGCTGATGAGGTGTCTCCACAGGGCAGTGTTAGGGGCTTCATTTGGATATTTGGGAGCCACTCCTACTTGGCAGCCATTGGATGAATCCCAACAGCTGACCCACAACGACCAGTCACAAATAAACCCAGATTAACCTCAGATTTGTGCAGTCAAGCTTCTGCTATGAAATGACAAACCGAGACAGGCCAAATTTCTTTTAATGACTGCGAACGATGTTTGTTATTTTTATCTAATTAGCTAATGCATTGTGGGCCTATAATACAAGAACATTGGTCCTGTTGTCTGTGTCCGATGTTCTTGACCCTAACCCATCGCTTACTAGCAGTGACTTCAGCTGCATTGTATGTCATGATTGGCAGGTTTTTGTGGCGTTTGTCGCACTGTAGCTGTGATAATGCAGCACCAAATTGCACTTTGCATTTCAATATAATGAGTACTTTCGTTAAAAGGGTTGGCTTGTCTTTGCATAGCAAAGTGGATACAGTAGTTAGACAAAGGGAATATGGGACAGGGCCTTTGGTTACAGGTTTAGCAGAGTGGGGTGAAAGGAGACTTCGGGGCAAGGCAAAAAACAGGAAACTAAAAAGCCATCATGTCTTGGGAAGGGTTGGGTGCAGGTTTCTCTAGCAAAGCCTAGCTGTGCGGTCACAGCAGAACCATGGTTTATATCAGGGTTCTTCAACTCTGGTCCTCGATTCCAAATCCAGGCCGTGTTTTCAGTTCTCCCAGGTAGTTGTTTAATAATTACTGATTCTGATTGGTCAGAGGCTTTGCACCTGACTGATAGGTAAAGGAAGGCTGGAAAACCAGCAGTGCTCGGACCTCGAGGACCGTGAATTAAAGAACCCTGGTTTATATTATTGCTAGTCAGACTCATTTGATTGAATCGGCTCATTATCTAACTTCACTCCACCCTGCAACATCCACGTCTACCATCAAGCTCCACGGGGTTCCTGAGCAATTTGTTAACATTCTCTGGACAGTTCAGCAACCATTTATGCCCCGTTCTCGCCCGGTATTAACATGCGTCCTGCGTGATCGCAAGTGGACGGCGTCAATTACAGATGTGAACACAGCCGAAACCCACTGAAAATGCATCGAGATCCGATCGCTCAGTCCACATTCGGAGGTGGCCACATTCTAACAGCAGTGAGTGTTTCCTGGGCCACATTGAAGGACCGCCTACTCAGCTGACATCCACACGTGAGCGGAAGAATGTACATACTTATTAAACACACAGGCAGTATTTGACATGTGATTTATGTCAGAATGTCTGTCATTGCAGAATGGGCCACTGTGCAATAAACTGCATTATGAATAACAATGAATCTATTGTCTACAACATCAAAAAATACATTTGAATCTGCTGGGAAGTTGGTTTAAAGTTGTCGTGGCCCATTCGCATAGAAAAGTGCTTCATTGATGTTGCATGCAAATTTGGAGAAAATAAATTGTGTAAGAAGTGATTTATTAAAGATGTTTTGAAATATTAAAAAATAAAATCCTCGTTACGGAGCTATTTAAAAATATAAGGACGCATTGATTATTGAAATATTAATTAATTTATGTGAACAGGTTCTTAGGGAATACATGAGATGGACAAAATCATGACATGAAAAAGGACTTTAACTTTGAAGAAAATAAATAACAATTACAGACATGGCCATAATAGTGAATCACATCAGAGTGAATGTCAGTCAGAGGTCTGGCAATAAACACTTTGATATGGGACATTTGATATGATATTTTCAAAGTTAACAGAGCTGCAAAGAGGCCAAATTTTTGGTGTTCAACCTGCATGAACATTAATCCAAAAAACTGCTAAATTACTAAATGTGTCAGGGGAGCTCATGACATCATACGCTAATCTGGATTAAAAAAAACATGGATGGACAGTATTGAAGTTCACAGGCATGGTTAGACTGCCGCTTAACAGAGTAAGAACACAAAACTGCAGCTCTGAGCTACGAAGAAAAGTAATATAGCCTAATGAGTCATCTTTCCATCTTTGTCACACATCTGAATGGATTTATGTTTGAAGAAAGCTGAAGGATGCCATCTGCTCACAATACCAGTGATCTGGGAAGCTGTCTCATGGGAGCCATTAGCTCTGATGATTGCACTCTTGGTCCTCGTTACAGGACCATGTGTACAGTATGATGCAAGCCCTGTTCCCTCATGACGTTCCCAATTCCCAAGATGATAATGCCCCCCATACACTCTGGAGAAAAAATTAATTTGAATTATGAGAACCAGGATTAATTCAAACTCCTTTCCAGCCTTTATGGGAAGCTCTGTGGTGCTGAGTATGAAGTAGTCTACTGCATATTTTGCGTCTGATAAGGCTAGAGGCTTTCTTCTTTTTTTGAAGAATGGTCCAATATCACTCTATGTACAGTGCAGGTCATGTAGGATGGCATTCCAAGAAGGACTGAAGCTGTTCTGGAGGCAAGTATAACTATGCAGATACGCAGTATAACTTGATCTTTACTGACATCAGACACGATTGCTTCACATACTAACATGAAGATGTTGACATTTATTAACAAAGCATGTTCTTTTTACAACATACTCCCTGGTCAACGCCCATGCTGTGAGATGACTTTTGACTGCGAGGCACAGATTGCAGAATTCATGGTAATTTTTGGAGCTACTCTACATCTGCTTTGGCTTTGCTCATTGGGCTTCAGAACCTGGCTTGTAATTTCCTGCTCAGAACCCAAGTCCGCATTTGAGCTAAATTTGAGCTGCTGTCCTAATGGGTATGTGCTACTCCCATACAGAGTGAGGTCACCATGTAACATGACAGCTAAAGATCTGATCTGGGAATAGTAGTTTTCATTCATGGTTCTCCTCATAAGATGCGTTATTAATTTGGAACACATCTGTGTGGTAGTGTGACATATGCTAATGAGTAATGTGTAAAAGCGTTAATTGCATTAAATGTTATTTTAGGCACAAAATTCACCTATAAGTGTGATGTTTCACCCTTTCAGTCCTGTTAAAATCCATTTAAAAACGTCTAGATGCTGTTTTTTACACTGTAGTTTGATAGTTGATGTCATTGTTAAGGAATTAGATGTTTTCAAATATAGCGTACCTGCTGTTATACCTGAAATAAATATTCTCAACATCCATGTTTCCTATATCAATATTTATAATATAACGGTAATAAAACTCAGCAGGTATATGGAGAAAAGCCAAGCTAAGCGCTTAAATGCTGGGCTGTTTGTTTAACATCCTTGGAGACTGAGGCTGTAATGGCTGCTTTTTTCTGCGCAACACAGAAAGCTGCTCGTGCTGATTTAAAGGCTCAGGTTTTATTCAAGCTCTCTGTTTTACCTCTCCCATCTGTGATGGATGCCGCTGGCGAAACAACCGAAATTTCTCTGTGCATTCTCACCGGGAGGTTAACACTTGCAATATACTTTTCAAGAACACTCTTGGGTTGCTTCAACACGTGCAGACAATGTCAAAATCTACTCAGATTGGAGGATGCATTTTAAGTACATTTTAGAAAAATGGTAATGTACATCATTAGGATAGACAAATTGATTTAAAATGCCAAATTAAAATCAGAAACAAGAGGGCCTTATTGGACAAAAGCCAATTTCCTTTCCTGCAAAGGAAACAGTCCACATTGGTGGTGGCTGCTGGAATGAGTGTGTTTCAGGAACCAGCCTTGATAGGTAGTGTGGCCGACTTAGAAACATCAGGAATAGCTTTTAATCTTTTACTGGGCTGTTAGAGAAGCAACCTGCAATAAGCAGATATAATAACATGTAACCAGGGATGCTGACAGTGGCGGGGGACTGTGACATGTACAGAAATTCTTCTAAGAAACACATCTCATCAATAAAGAATTCTGAAGCCAATGACCTGGAGGGAACAATTTGTGAGAAAAGCTGCAGATGGAATCGTTCCTGCAGGCATTTAGGCTGGTCAGACATCCTCACAGTGAGTAATAAAGGTAATGAGGCTGCAGCCCATAATGTATCAAGGGGGGGGCTGGCGTGAGCCCATCGCTGGCTGTGATTCGCTGTGGTACACAGGCTCCGAGGGAACACGGGGGGTCACAGCGCTCAGCTGCAAAGCGTCCAGCACAATCAAAATTTCACGATTTTGACTAACCTTATGTGCATGTCTGTGTCTATGTGTGTGTGTGCACTGGATGCAAGGGATGTGTGTGTGTGTGTGTGTGTGTGTGTGTGTGTGTGTGTGTGTGTGTGCAAGGGGAGCCTGGCAGCAGGCAGCAAGATAGCCCAGACCAGATGCTAATCCATCACAGCGCATATACAAACACACACACACACACACACACACACACACACACACACACACACACATATGCTTTTTAGCTGCAAGGTCTCCTAACTGCATGCGAACTGTGGGGGGAAACTAGACACATGAGAGACACAGAGAGAATGAGCACACATTTGTAGTCACGTCTTTGTGAGGACCATTTAATTCCATGGGAAAAATCCTATTTTGAACAACGATAACCTTCCCCTTTACTCAGCAGTGACGTTAAGTAATCGAACAAAGTACAACATTTTTATTAGCACTTCTAGTCTTTTGATCGCAGTCACAGACTTTTATGAAGTTGAGTTTCCCCTTGTGCTGGTTGGAAAATGGCCCCACAACATCAAAATAACAGGTTTTTATCACATTGTGAGGACATTCGGTCCCCTCAATGTAATGTATACAACCCCCCCCCCCCCACACACACACACACACATTGGTGGTGGGATTTGAACCCCAAGATTTTATTTCTGCGTAATATTATATTTGGAGCCAGTTCTCTGTATTTATATGATGAATAAGCAAGCGTTGGGGAATTGCATTGCAGTGAAAGAGACAGAAAGGTCACCATTCCTGCTGCCCTCCAGTCCTCTTCTCTTCACTCAGTTTCACTAAGGAAACATCAGACAAATATTTCCTTTTTCCTTTCGTCTCTCGCTACCACTATGGCTTGATAGAACTTCCCCATCCTATGAAATACCCTTCAGTTGAGATTGGTGCATGCAGAACTGTGTGATAAACCCCACACCCTAATCCTGAACACACCACAGCCACACACCGATTCCAGAAAAGTTGGGACACTGTGTATAATGTAAATAAAAACAGAATGCAATGATTTACAAATTATAGAAATCAATATTTAATTGAAAATAGAGCAAAGACAATGTCTAATGTTGGAACTGAAAAATGTTACTGTTTCATGACAAATATATGCTCATTTTGAATTTTTGAAAATGCTTGCAAAAAGGTTTGGAGAGAGGCATGTTTACCACTGTGTTGCATCACCTCTCCTTTTAACAATACTCTGTAAACGTATGGGAACTGAGGAGACCAGTTTCTGGAGTTTTGAAAGTGAAATGTGGTCCCATTCTTGCCTAATAAAGGATTACAGCTGCTCGACAGTTTGGTGTCACCTTTGTCATATTTTTCATCTCATGATGCACCAAATGTTTTAAATTGGTAACAGGTCTGGACTGCAGGCTGGCTGGTCTACTATGGAGCCATATGCGCAGAATGTGGTATGGCATTGTCTTGCTGAAATATACAAGGTTTTCTCTGAAAAAGATGTCTGGATAGCAGCATATGTTGCTCCAAAACTTTTATGTATTGTTCAGCATTAATGGTGCCTTCCCTGATGTGCATCCACAGGCACTAATGCACCCCCATGCCATCATGGATGCTGGCTTTTTAACCGTCCGTCGATGACACGCTGGATGGTGTCTCTCCTCTACAGTCCGGAGGACACAGCATCCATGATTTCCAAAAAGAATGTGAAAATTTGATTTGTCAGACCACAGGAGTTTTCCATTTTGCCTCAGTCCATCATAAATGAGCTTGGGCCTAGAGAAGTTTCTGGATCATGTTCAGATCTGGTTTCTTTTAAGCATGATAGAGTATTATCCTGCATTTGTGGATGCAGTGATGTACTGTGCTCACAGACAATGGTTTTCAGAAGTGTTCCTAAGCTCACGCAGCGATTTCCACTATAGAATTGTTAGTTTTTATTGCAGCGCCTGAGGACCTGAAGATCACAAGCTATCCAATATTGGTTTTTGCCCTTGTCCCTTGCGTACAGAGGTTTCTCTTAATGATGTTATATACCATAGATGGTGAAATTCCCAAATACTTTGCAGTATTAGGTTGAGGAACACTATTCGCAAATTGTTGTACTATTTACCCGCGCAGTCTTTTACAGAGTGGTGAACCTCTCCCCATCTTCACTGCACAAAGACTCTGCCTCTGTGGGAGGTTCTTTTTAAACCATCTTACTGATCTGTTGCTAATTAACCTAATTAGTTCTTAGATATTCAGCTAGGTGTTTTGTCTTAGCATTACACAGCTTTTCCAGTCTTTTGTTGGTAGAGGTTGCATCACACAACCGAGCCATTCCCAACCCAAACTGCTGAGTATGTGAGGCGTGTACCCGACCTGTACCCATGCTGACATGGCCCAATTTAGTAGCAGGACTGAAAGTGTGCCGAGGCTGAGGTGGTTGCTTCAAAACCATTCGATTGGTTGAAAAGCAAAGAGATACCACTGTTCTGCGCATGGATTATCCGAATGAAAAAGGTATATATTAGTCATTATTAGTAGTATCGCACATCATGAGGCACCGGTGCATTCCCAAAACTCAGAACTTGAAAATTTCTAGCCTTCTACTTAAAGTAGTACTATAGAACAGCTGAAAAAATGGATTTGTAGTGAAAGTCTATACAAGCTAATTCTGATTCCGCTTGCGTTTCATACTTGCATAACATAGCGATTCTTACACACGTGTTAGCAGAAGATACCACACAGTGATAATAATAATAATAATAATAATAATAATAATAACGAGATACCGACCAAAACGTGTTGGGGGGCGCTACAGCGAGGAAAAAATAACTTTTAGGGAGGAAAAATAATAAAAAAAAAATAAATACATAATCCTAACAAAAGCAGTAAGGTTCCATAGCACTATGTGCTTTGGACCCTTAATAATAATTGCACATAGAAAATAATGATGTAGACCGTGTCCACGAAAAATAAGCATATCTTTGGTTTTACTGTACTTTTGCTCTCCAAACTTCACCTTTACTGGGCCCTTCTGCGGTGGGAAACTGAAGCGAGCTGAAACTGTGCTGTAACCAGTTTCTCTGTGCAGTATGGCTCAGTTACCAGTTGGTTACTTTCAGCAACCCTTCCTTGTTCTAATGATCCATAAATGAGCAGAGAGATTCACATACCCAGACATTTTGAGCCCTATTTTAACGATAACGATGTTAACGTTAACGATGGTCTGAAGTGCACAGCCGAAGCTCCTTTAGCATGTGGCCATTTTGTTAGTTCACCAGCAGAAATCAATCTGGCACAGAAGAACTGGCTACAGTCCTAGTACTGAAGTTGTCAGAGTGCTGGACCACAGTAGAGGAATCGATCAAGGGAACAAAAAGAGGCCTCACTGTGCTTCAACACGGTTTAATTGCAAGTCTGCACACAACACAGATGCGTTTTGATGTGTTGCACACTAGGGAAGGCAACATGCCGAAACGTGTCTGTACGGTGGGCAGACTTCCAATTAAACCGTGTTGAAGCAAAGCGTGGGCCCCTTTTTGTTCAATTGATAGCTGACCAGCGGAAAAAGAGTTACAGCGCCAGGCATATGGTCCATTACAGTTGTACTAAGTGCCATGGTCATGGGTGTGTTTGGCATGTGACATGCTTTAAACCAATCAGACCTATTCCTTTTAAAAGCAAGGCGCACCTGCATCTTGGCTGGTTGCTACTATAATGGTAGCAGAAAAGCACCTACTGTATAGAAAAGAATGTGTCTCTCTGCTCATGTGCAACGCGAAAGCGCACGAGGTGACCACCTAAGGCAAAAGCAAGATGCCGCCAGAGTTGAGGTCTGTGTTCCTTTGGGACCCGTAGCAATAAAGTGCGGCGCCGGTCCAATTGACGAATATGCTTGCAAATGAATTAGAATAAATAAGTAATGCTGGAATATGTTTTTTGTTATTATACCAAGTTACCAAGAATAGAAAGTTACATTGAAATTTTCACAGAATAACAGAAAAATAGACTACTACCCAACCCACATTTCAACAATTATTCATAACACTGGTATACAGTAATTAACCCAACACGTTTGAAAAGCATTCATAATGGCAGGAATATTTTTATTTTAGTTATAACTAATATGTAAACAGTCTAACATCATACAAAAAATAAATGAAACATATCTAACAGTGACAGTAAAAAGTTATGTATGTTTTGATGAAATAATAAACTATTTAGTTAATTTAGAATTGTTATTAATGCCAATGGTTAAAAAAAAAGTGCCTGTGGCTTCTTGAAAAAAGTAACTAATGTCTATGACGCGTGATGCCACCTTTGTGAAAAAGTCATCAAACTTGCAACAATTGGCTCTAAAGCCTTCGACTCACATATGAGGGGAGAGAAGTACAAGCGTTTTGTTGACAGTCGGACAACAACTGCCTCCATGCAGCTGTTTACCGGGCCTGCAACCTCTACAGATAGGCCTACACCCGCTTTGGCAGTGTCTCCACTGCCTTCAGTACATTCTCCTCAACCCACACACTGAAAGCAGAAGTGCTATGGGCTTTGCAAAGCGGTTAGTCGACATCACTCCTATACTTTTATCCGTCCAATCATGACATTCACAGTGCGGTGAGCAATTTGTAACTGTAGGAAGTTGTGGCCTACATACCCTTCACAATTCATTCCAGACTGGTTCTGAAGTGTGGATGGTGGAGAAGGTGCTCAAAGCATTACATTTTCTTTTCCACTCTGCACCAGCCAGACGAGAGGATTTCACAGCTGCAAAATCATCCTCAAGATTCCCTCTACCTTTCTGCGGCCATCTGTGGCTCGAAAATTTGCCAGCTGCTGAAGGAGCATTGGAAGTCTGGCCCTCTATGGTGAAATTTGTGGACTTGGTGAAATCAAATAAGGTTTAAAGGCCAGGGACATCTTCTTTTGACTGCATTTAGTACATTCATTTAGCACAGTAGTCAATATACAAACCTGTTTTTAATGAGCTAATATACTGTCCGGCAAACATAACTCAATGTTCAGATAACTCAAAAATGTAGATATACTGAACAGAATAATAGCTAAATATACCTCATCCCCAACATAAGGTAAGGCCACAGTGGGCAATTTTAGTCAGGGCATCAGGGATACCAGCCCTATTCTTTTGAAAGATGCCCAGGGATCCGTCATCACCTCAGTGACTCAGGACCTTGGCTTCATATCTCATCTGAAGAACTGCACCATTCTTACAGCACAGTGTCCCCAACACTGCACTGGGGCACTGGGATCCACACAGACCACAGGATGGGCTCCCCTGCAGGTCACAGTGTCCCGATCACTGCACTGGGGCACTGGGATCCACACAGACCACAGGATGGGTTCCCCTATTGATCACACCAACACCTCTTCCAGGAACAACCCAAGTACCAGACAGGCCCAAACCTGCTTAGTTTCACATGGACTACCAGGTATGAACTGCAGACGGTGTGGCTGCTGGCACATTGACTGCATTTAAGACTTTGCAAGTCATTAATCAAAATTTTAAATCAACTACACTGGTCATCATAAAGGAAAACAGACAACATATTTTCTTCAAACAAACAAATAAAGCTAAATAAAAAGGCCAAAAATAGACCCCATGACAGAAAATGTTTGCATGTATTTCTCCAAGATGTAACTGTACTATTTCAAAGGACTTCCAAAGCAATAACTCTAAAATGAGAATCAGGTATTCTTCTCACATAGGCAAAATAAAGTTTTCAATAAAGTTAAATAGAGAAAAGGCCAAGTTCCATCACTGAGAAACTTTCTTTCAAAAAATCATCCTGCGTGTACAAAATGAACCAGATGTCACATAACATTAAGAATAATACAACAGATTGAACATTAACAGTCAAGGTTGCATAGAGTACTTGAAAAGTAATTTTAATGAGCCCACCATTGCGGTATGCAGAGGTACAGTACTGTGTAAAAGTTTTATGCAGTTATGAACTTTGTTTAAACCAGGGATGTCAAAGTGAAATACATTAGAGGGTCAAAAAAACAAATTTGCTACAAGCCGAGGGCCGGACTGGTTTAATGTTTATTAAAACATATTAAAATGATTGCACGTAACCTATTGAACTAAGACCAAACACAGTGTGCTGTATTTTATTTAATGATTAAATGAACAATCCAACATTTTTGTATGGCTCTGTCACTAATTTCAAGCGAAAACATTTTTCACCAGGTTCACAGACAAAAACAAACTTCCTTAAAAGAAGAGTGAGTTTGCGTGCTACCGCTGCATTGTGGGGAATGGAGTATTGGTGCGTGCAAAACAGCAGCAGGTGGCTGTGGCCTGCGGGCCGGTTCTAATACTAATTGAATATCATCCCAAGGGCCATAGATAATTTATTCACGGGCCGGATCTGGCCCGCGGGCCTAGAATTTGATGGCTCTGGTTTAAACAATCTATATGTTGATGTAAAACTATGATAATACATCTTATAAAGTTTGAAAGCCCATTTCAACCCAGCTCTAAAATGACCCCAGTATTTGTAGCAACCATCCAATGTACTCAAGCGTTTTTGACTTAACCACCAGCACACCATGCCATATGGCAATGTCTTAGTGACTTTGGAAACTACAGGGTTGTTTCCAGCCATTGAACAAGATGTCAGTAACTTTCTGGAGAAGAAATTCCTATTAGTTGTTATTGTTTCAGTCATAATTTGCGAATGTTCTAATATTATATACTTAGTACCCAAATAAATAGCTTTAAACATTTCCTATGACTGCATAAGATTTATTCTACTGTACATCTACACATTTTCTACTGTATATCTTTTGTACTGTACATCTATACCTTTTTACTGTACATATTTTGTACTATACATCTACACATTTTTTCACTTTACATCTTTTGTACTGTACATCTGCACCTTTTTAATCACTATATTTGTAAAGTAGCAAATTTTATTATGTTGTAGGTCTGATTGGTTTATTCTAAGTATTCAAACCACTTCCAAAGTAATTATATTAAAAATCAAACATTCTCATCTTAAAGGCCAAGGAATTGTTAAAAATAAACATTTTCAAAAACATTTATCTAAATAAAAAAGGCCAAATTCCCTTATACAGAAAAAAACTTTAGAAAGTTACTTTCAAAAAGTTTTTGTGCATTTGCAAAATGCAGCAGATGTCACATACTATAAACAATACAACAGATTCAGTGGTGACTGCGTTTCTTACTTAAAAAGTTTTTAAATGACTGAACTCTAGCAGAGGATTCATTGCGGAGATGCATAAACACCTTTTGCATAATTTGAAAAGTGTACCTTTTCATTGCATGATTAAGGCCAAAAATTGCAAATGTATTGGGAAAGTTACAAACATCACTAAGTACGAATTTCATCACCAAAGTTAATTAAAGCCTATAAGGTATAGAGTATACAATTGTGCATATACTGTACTGTATATTACACTCAACAGGCAATACACACGAAGTGGACAAGAAGATTTAAACCTTCCATTACTTGTATATAATGTGCACATCTGAAAAATGAAAGTATCATTCCTCTGAAATATTTATAATTCTCTTAACTGGAACTGACTTTTTAGACTTAGTGTTAATGAATGTCATATCACTGAAAATTCAGGAAAGAAATTACCAGATATGTCCTAAGAAGGCTAACAGCATTTTTCTCTGAATCACTGGGCAAAACCTTGAAGAGCTTCTGATTTCTTATGTGCAGAACATCAGTTGTCTCAAACAGAAGTGAGAGAAAGAAGTAAAGACTTAAAATTCCATGTTCCATCAGATGACTTGCAATACCATAGTTGCCATGTACCAGCAATATCACTACAAATCCCAGAATGCATCTCACAGCTGCCATATTAGTCAGATGCTCTCCCAGGCCTGCAATTCCCAGAATCCTCCACAGCACCACCTCACCTGTTGCCAGTTACACCTGTATCTAGTTACCTCTGTTATTTAAACCCTTCTTTGGGCTGACTCCTTGTGAGGTTGTTGCCCTGGTTGGGGCTTTTGTGTGGTTGAGTGCTGATGTTCTATTTCCGGTGTTTTTTATTTTTAAATTATAAAAAAAAGAAGTTTTATATCTGTTTTGTTCTTTAATTCTTAGGTTTTGCCTGCCGATTTGTGTTTGTTGTTGGTCCCTTTTGGTAGCTTATCTGACTACCTGAACATTGACCAGTTTTTCCTTTTGTTTTTGACCTGGATTATCCTAATAAAACCTGCTCCGCTACCTTGTTAGTAGTTTTGCCTGCCCCATCCCATGACCCTAGTGGCCTTCTAACAGTGAATTTTACTGTGGCTCTCTTTCAGCATTACAAAGGCACCGATTGCAGTTTTCTTGGCTGATACCGGTACTATTTTCTTACTAAGAACTATAATTGACAGCATATCTTTCCAGTGGTCTTAGAGTTGACACCGTCCCGTATGTAAGTTTAAAATGCATAGCAGCACCACATAGATTTGTGTAATGCATCAAAGCTTTTTGACTTTGTCAGGAATCTCTATTTTAACAAAATCAAGACAAGGCATGTACATGTGTGTAAGGCAAGATAAGACCAATTCAGTTTATTTATATAATTCTCTTGAGGTTTATTTTACCATATTTTTTTTTGGAAAATGAGAGGTATGCTGTCAACAAAAGGTCACCAAAAATATTACAACCAATATTTTCATGAATAAGGAAGCCTAACAAGGTAACCAAGAGGTAAGAAACAAATTGGATGATAAATAATTATTTTGAGGGTATTTCATGGCAGATTTAAGACACGAGTCGGCACTGACCCATCTAAATTAAGAGATAACACAGGAAATACAAACAAAAAACAACTTTTTTTTCAATACAAAATTTAATTTTCATAATAAAAGAAATTGCTGAACTCTACCGTTTTCCCCAAATTTTAGTTACAGGATCTTCTCTCAAGTCTCAAATGAGTCTTTCACAGTGGGTGGGGTGTCTAGCTCCTCCATGACTGGCAGGTCTGGGATGGCGTTGAGAGCAGTGTCTGTTACGGTGTTCAGCATCGCGTACAGCTCAAGGTAATGTTCGGTCCACCGCTGCATCTGCTTTTCCTGGTCAGTGATGACCACATTCGTCTTGGACTTGAGGGAGGAGAGGGTTCGGCCTGTTGCCTTCTTGATGCCGTCGTACATCCCTCTTGCATTGCCTGTATTGGCAGCTGCCTGGATGCTGCCTCAGAGGTTCAGCCAGTAGGTGTTGGCACAGTGGCGGGCGGTCTGCTGGGCTATTTTCCTGGCAGTCTGTAGGGCTTGTAGTGTACTGGGGTGGGCTCAGCCTTGTAAGCCAGTAGGGTTTTCCTCTTCACCTTGGTCATGGGTTCCATTTCCTCCCAGTGGGCCTCGTACCAGTCAGCGTTCTTCCGCTCTTTCTTCCCGTAGGTGATAATGGTGGAGTTGTACACGGAGTCGCGGAGACATGGCCACTCAATGGTGTCATCTGCTGTCACTCCCTCGCTGAGGGCATCTTCCAGCCTGCTGATGAACTGCTGGGTTTTCTCAGGGTTGCTGGCACAGCTGGTGTTGATGTGTGAACGACCCTTCTTCTTTGAGTGGTGCAACCTCTTCGGCATTATGCGCACCTTGCTTGCCACGAGGGCATGGTCCGTGCTGCAGTCTGCACTGTGGTAACTGCAGGTGAGGAGGACACTGCCAATATCTGCTCTTCTGGTGATGACGAGGTCAAGCTGGTGCGAGTGGCGAGAGCGCGAGTGCCTCCATGACACCAGGGGAATCTCTTTGCACTTGAAGAAGGTGTTGATCTGGCCATTCTCGTTGATCATTCCCCTCCCTAAGCTTCCGAGGCAGGTGGACCAAGCCTCGTGGTCCTACTCTTGCATTGAAGTCTCAAAGAAGGTAAAGGCCATCAGTGCTGGAGATCCTAGATATCGCTTCATCTAGGGCCTGGTAGAACTGATCTTTCTCCTCGGCAGTGGAGCAGAGGGTTGGGGCATATATGCTGAGAATGTTGACTGGGCCAGAAGATGTTGACAGCCAGAGGATGAGTAATCTCTCTGTGCCTGCTGTGGGGGGCTCTGTGGAGCTGACAAGTGTGTTCTTCGCCGCGAAGCCAACACCATGCTGCCTTGGATGATCTGGAGACTTCCCTTGCCAATAGAAGGAGTAGTTAGCTTCTCTGATGGTGCCTATTGTCAGCCAGCCAGGTGTCCTGTAGAGCGGCAATGCCGACGTTTAGTCATGAAAGTTTCCTGTCGATGACGGCAGTCTTCCTTGTATCGTCGATCTGCTGAAGGTCTGCAGTGAGTCCAGGACACATGGTCCTGACATTCCAGCTAGCGAAACGAAGAGCTGGAGGCTTCTTTCTTGTTGTTTTCTTGGACTTGCCTGGTGCAAGTGTTTTATGGCCCACTTTTCGAGAGATGCCTCTCTGATCCCCACGCACCCAGTGGGGCAGGTAAGCCAAAGCGGGACGGCACCTAACAGGCTGGGGCCTGCCCAACTTGAGGCAGGGAGTAGCTGTCCAATGAAGTGCGATGTCCTCTCTTACTGGAGACCCCTGGTGCTCCTTTCCTTCGCCAATCAGACGAGCTTATAACCGGTATCTGCCCCCTCCCGTGTTGAGTTGACATCTTGTGATGATGCTGGAGTGTCCTCTCCAGTGGAGCTACAGAGCCTGGGCAGGGTGATACAGAGAGCCAGCTTTTGCCCATGCAGCAGTCCCCCCCCCCCTCTTCTCGCAGCTGAAGGATCAAGGGAAAGACAGAGTCAATACAACTTGGCTTCAGCTGCGCCGCAGGAGTTGCTGGTGTTGACGATACAAGGTTAAGCCACCATAGGGACTCCAGCTCTGGATTTTCTGTCGGGGTTTACTCCCTCAGCCTTTCCCATGAGAGGGTATGCCGAAAGGCAGCGGATGTTTGAAATCAGAGTTTCCCTTCTCCTAGGTGAGCTACCATCCAAGGTTGACGAGCCCCATCTGCCCGAAAGCAGCTGCCCTTCTCCTGTCAGTAGAAACAGTTTTGCTGGGCTTAGTAGCTAAGCCACATGGGAAAGCCAGGAGCTGGACTTGATTGTCAGAGGCTATTTGAGATGTACACCTTTGGGAGCATTTTAAACGCAGTGGGAGCTTATCCCCACTACCACCCCCAGCAATAACAACCTTGAAACCATACTATATGGATACCTCAGTATTTTCATAAGCAACATTATTTTTCCATCTAGTTCCAGTACTTAGAAATCTTGGTAATAAAATTAGCCGAGAGCGAAGGGTTTACGTTTTGCTAGAACATTTATATTCTGCTTTAAGAAAAAAAAAATTAGCAAGCTTTGTAATTTTACTGATTGTTCCAGATCCTGAAGTATTATCTTCAGGTGTTATACTGAATTTTGCATGCCATGCATGTCAGGAAAAATAGGCAGTTATAAAATTGGGCTTGCTGAACAAAGCAGCCACTAGCATGTGTCTTACACAATCTTTGCTTGACAGTGTAAGCTTCAGATATGCTGCAGTTATCCTGGCTGGAAAAAGGGGGATACAAATCTTAATGGCTATAGAATTAGGCTTACCAAATAATGCATACCCCTAAATCATTATTATTCTTTTTCATAGAAAATTGGCTTCTTTTGGCTTAGCTGTCATCTGCTCTGCAACATTTAAGAGACATTCAGATTACTTTGTAATCTAGGAATGCACAATATTTAATGGATAGATAAATTATCAGCCGATACGGGGTAAAACAAAATTATTTTTTATTGCTCTGATAAATAAATTCCATCCAATAAATAGATCAGATGAAGTAGGCTAATAAAATTCATAAAATTGCTTGAGGCAGGTAGTGCTTTTTAAAATAGCTTTTATCGTGCTCATGATGTCTTGAATGGAAATGAATGCTGGTACCTTAGGTGTGTCAGAATTCAGGGGTTGGACCCTACCTAGGACATATTCGTCGACTGATTGGGGCAGCGTGTGCTTCAGTAGGCTAAGCCTATGTGCCTGTAATCATGAGGTTGCAGGTTCAAACCCAGCCTCAGTATGTCTGCGGGTCCTTGAGCAAGGCCCTTAACCCCCAGCTCCCTGGACGCCCCAACAGGTGGCTGCCCTTCGCGGACAACTTACTCCACAAAAAGAGAAAGTCGAGGGAGGCATAAAAAAGGTAATTTCCCCACGGGGATCAATAAAAATACCAATTATTATTACTTCACAGGGATGTGACAAAGGCTGTCCAAATTCAAAGGTTCCTCCAGATGTGGCCCACAAATACATACTTTGTTTCCGGGTTTTTGAAGGATGGGTTGGGTATATCCTTCACAGCCCACCTTATCCCAAGATCCATTGTGGACCAATGCTGTGATGAATCATGGGATTCTTCAAAAAATGACAGTAACCGCGGAAGTGGTAGAATAAGAATCTTATATGAAACTAAATCTAGAGGTGCAAATGTTAAAATGTTGCGGTTCCATCATTTTCAAGTTTCTCCACTTGGTATGTTCACCGCTTGATGATTGGCTTGTCTACTGTGGTATACCATCACAGTTGCTAGGCAACAGCAGGGGTGGCAGGAGCTACGATGTAAAGATCTGAAGGCTAGACCATCCAATTTCACAGCGACTCTCTTCTAGCCTTTGCCTTCTTCGTGGAATTTGAAGGAATAGGTAGGATCCGGCCCCCAAATTTTGACACCTACTGCTTGAAATGTCTTCTGTCTGTGTCATATCACTCAGCTGTTCGGCCCCATGATGCAATTGAAATGATGCAGTTTCAAAGAACCCCGTAAGTTTTGAAGTAGCCCGAAAAAGTCAAGTTCACCCTTACCACTGCAGCAGGTACACATCAATAAAATATGTCTATAAATGTCTTTTTAAAAGTGTGTTTTTATTAATTACTATGGAGAGCTTGTTTGCATTTAGCTTGAAAGTACAACCCACATGTTTTATTAGTTTATTAATGTACATTTTGGCCGATTGCGATTGATGTTTCATACTGCACTGTAACCTCTGCCCCAAGGGTTTGCATCAGTACACTACATTTATGTATTTTTTAAAAAAGTGTGTTTTTATTAATTATTAACAAAAACACATTTGCATTTAGTTCAAAGGTACAACTGACATGTTTTATTGTTTTATTAATGTATGTTCAGCCGAGTGATAAGCTTTATAGATTACAACTTGTATTTTTAGCTGGATAGCGAGAAGTTTCATTGGTTATTACATAAAATACGTTTACAAATGTTTTTAAAAGATTTTAATTAACAAAGATCTAAATTTACATTTAGCTTTATAATATGACCCACACGTTTTAACAAGTATGACTTAACTGTTTACTGTTATAGTTAGGCCAGAGCTACTGAGATGTCACTTTGATCAGTGCATCTTAGATTTTCTAGTCTCCTGGGTGCACAAACTGCAGATTATATTAAAATGATTGTAAATATAAAAATATAAACTTATTGATTATCGGCATCGATATTGGCCATGACATGGACTTAATTATTTGTTACGGTATCAGTTTAAATTTTTCATATTGGTCACCCCTATTGTAATTTGTTCGTGTTGTAGTTGTACATCTGCCTTGTAAGCCTGTGTGCATAATAGCCCGGATTACGTCTTGAATAAAGCCCTGGTTTGTCTTTGTTAAAGTATCTTAAGCGCTTCATGGAAGAACTGACCCCATAGTCAAGTCAACTCAAGTCAACTTTATTTATGAAGCCCTTTACGTTCAGCAACCACTGACCAAAATGCTGAACATTGGAAAAGTGCAAATAAAATAAAATACAAAAAGAATAAATAAAAATAAATAATAAAAAATAAATTAATTAACAACAAATGTAAATAATCCGTCGTGCGGTTTCCTCCGGGTTCTCCAGTTTCCCCCCACAGTCCAAAGACATGCTGAGGCTGATTGGAGTTGCCAAATTGCCCGTAGGTGTGCATGTGTGAGTGACTGGTCTGTGTGTGCCCTGCGATGGGCTGGCCCCCCATCCAGGGTTGTTCCCTGCCTCGTGCCCGTTGCTTCTGGGATAGACTCCAGACCCCCTGTGACCCAGTAGGAGAAGCGGTTTGGACAATGGATGGATGGATGGATTAACAACATAACAAAATATAACCACAACTAAACATGAGCAACAGCCAAGGAGAATAGATGGGTCTTGAGAACATATTTAAAAACGGGCAGTGAAGAGACCTGTCATGAGTCGGGGTGAGTGCAGGGCAAACAGAACGAGGGCGAGTCCAAAGTGACGGGGACAAGGGTTTAATCGCACACACCACACGAACATCGATAACGTCAATGCCGCGTCTGCCGGTACAGACGCTGACGCAGACTGAAATACACAGGACAAGGCACAGGACTGGCGAGCGGCTTCGCCTCACAGGTGATTACAATTGGCTAATTACAAGAGGGAACAAGGTGGGCATGGCGACACACAGGGCTGGAGCGGGACGGACGACGCAGGACATAACAAGACCTGTCTGATGTAAAATTACAACGCATTCCAGAGTTTAGGAGCTGCAACGGAAAAAGCCCTGAGCTTCCGCTGGGTCCTCAGCACCTCCTGAAGCAGCTGACCAGCCGATCTGAGCGGCTGGGAAGGAGAGTGTAAATACAGCAGCTCAGCAAGGTAGGGTGGGGCAAGTCTGTTTACAGACTTAAAAACAAATAAAAGAATCTTAAAATGAGCAGGCAGCCAATGCAGTGAGGATAACACAGGAGTAATGTGCTCTTTCCTCCATGTGCCAGTTAAAAGGCGTGCGGCAGTATTTTGCACCAGCTGTAGACGAGACAATGTGGACTGACTAACACCAACATATGAAGAATTACAATAGTCCAACCGAGTTGAAATTAAAGCATGGATTAAAGTTGTAAAGAACTCTTTTGAAAGAATGTTTATTTTTTATATTCTCTAAACGTCTCAGTTGAGAATAACTGGATTTCATCACTGCCCTGATCTGACTGTCCAGTCTAAAATCCTTATCTATTCTAAAAATCAAGGTTTGTGAAAATAGGCTTTCCATATTGTGCCAGAGTCCGTTAGTCCATTACATTACCTTCCATCCATCCATCCATTTTCCAAACCGCTTATCCTACTGGGTCACGGGGGGTCCGGAGCCTATCCCGGAAGCAACGGGCACTACATTACCTTGCTAAAATGAATAAATAATGAAAAAGATGTGTCATGGACATACATGTCTAATCCACACTCGAATCTTCAAAAGAAATGCTAAAGAATATTAATATGTAGTTACCCTGGACTGGCACCAAAAACAAAAACATTTTAGTACAACTCCAGAAAACAGAATACACAAATAAAACATTCCATGACGTTACCCAACAATAAAGTGAAATTTCAGCTACTGAAAAAACATCATTTTGGCTTTAATAATAAAATTAACCACTGAATTGTTCTGCATATTGCATTTTCAAACTGCTCATTTCAAAATATAATACATTTGAATGTAACATACCCTAAAGTTACAACAAACAACATAATACAAAAATGAATATAAATCGTACCTTGTTATCAATAAATACAAAATGTTTATTTCTTCACACAATACAAATCTGCATGTATCATCGCTAATGGTTAAAATGGCTCTCGCATGGGTGATAGTGAAATTTAATAAGCAAGGGCAGTTGGAAGACTGCGCATATGTAGTTGTAAGTTTGTAGTTTATCGGTGATGTACTTTTTTCTTTGCATGTAGGAACGTGGCTGGACTTATAAGATGTGGGCAGGAGGAGGACAAAATACATAACAAAATATTAGATGATTTTACATTACACACCTGGAGCAAATGCATACAATAAATGAACTGTGAATGTCATGAAGGTCTGCTGCTGAAGATCCTGGGACTCATCATTATAACATATATTTCTTCAAATATTTTGATGCATACCTGAATGACCTTTAACATTGTAATCTTTTTATTTTTAGTCTAGGAGCATAAATCATGTTTGTGTACTGCTGCACATTCCTGTGTATGTGACAAGCAGTGTAGGCACATTACTGTTTATGTAACACGCAGTGTAGGCACATTACTGTGTATGTAACAAGCAGTATAGGCACATTACTGTGTATGTGACAAGCAGTGTAGGCATATTCCTGTATATGTAACAAGCAGTGTAGGCACATTACTGTGTATGTAACAAGAAGTGTAGGCACATTACTGATTATGTAACAATCAGTGTAGGCACATCACTGTGTATGT
>JABFDZ020000016.1:20103804-20116326 GCA_019775955.2 Pollimyrus isidori
TTGCTTCCGGGATAGGCTCCGGACCCCCCGCGACCCAGTAAGGATAAGCGGTTTGGATAATGGATGGATGGATGGAGGTAGCCTTGTATATAGAGATAACTTTAGTGGTTGGTCTCTATAGGCAGTGAGTTCAGTGCATATTGCTTGGATGTTCGTACAAAAACCAGAGATGACTCCCCCACCCTGTTTATCGAGGGACCAAATGAAGATGGATGATACAGATGATACACGCTCTGCTCAGGACTTCAGAGTCTCTGCCTTTCTGCTTGCAAACCACTTAAATGGGATTATTACGGGCTGATTAGAATGGCTTTTCTGTGTCTCCATGACGACAGTCACTTTAGCTCAGTGAAGGTCCGGCTTGAGATTCCGTTTTTCATGTCAAGGGGGAGAGAGACTTATGTGATAGAAAGAGTTTTTTTTTTATTCATAAACGGTGTTCATTAATTTCATAGGAAAATTACCATAACTGCTCAGTATAATCTCCCTCAATCAGAACCTGTTGCTAGCCTTCCAACCTCCCTTGGGGATTTTTCTTGCTTAAATGCGCTAGCTCAGGTCATAAGGATGATCATGAATGGCAGATTAGTTGCTCATTAGCATTTATTATAGGTCTCCGGATCGCCAACTGCCTTTGATGCCGATTGCCTGCTCCATACGTGTCGGCAGCTGGATTTCCCTTCTGCTATCATGGCAACACATGCTTTGTGTAAGAAGCCACTTTCCTGGTTGCATTAGTGATGGTTTCCATGACATTCTGGTGTATCTCTAACCTTATCAGTTTCTCTATCCTAGGCTAAGCCACCAGGCTTACTGCTCAACAAAGCTCTGCAAAAACTTGTGATATAAGTGGAGAGGCAGTGTATTGGCTTATCTGGGAGAGGACTGCTGACCGGAAAGCCTTTGACCCAGTGCTAAAGGAACATATCAGGCACGTTGAAAGAACCTCTCATATTGTAATAAATCTGTCACGCCCTCCCCGCCAACACAAACACAACCCTCAAATCATGTGTATGAATGAATGAATGAATTTATTCCAGGTCTTTTACAAATTAAAATATATTCTATTTATAACAAATCCATAATACAGATTCATCATTAAGGAAAAGGTATAGGATACAGTCAAAGCTTATCACACCTTCCCTATGTGTTCAAGTCAAAATTTCAATTTAGTCCCTCTTTATAAACAGCAGCTGAAAATACAGTAGTCAAAATCCAAAGTAAATGCAAATAGAAAACAAAATGCAAAAAAATACATAACTCAAAATACAAAATAGAAAAAATTAAGTTTTTCCAAACTCCTGTCACTATCATAATCCAGCATACACTCCAATCCATTTTTCCATTTACTAACAGTGAGAACACAGTCATTAGTGCATCTTTAACTAAAGGTGGAGTGAACCATTCAAATCATCCCCATAAAAATAAAATGTATATAAAACATTTTCTTCAATTAAATGTAAGCTCCATATAAAACGTTTAAATAGCTGAATAATCCTTTTCTATTTTTCCCAGCAGGATAATACATTAAATAACAGTCAAGGTATAAATGAGTCTAATTTTACTTTTAATGATTTCATGAACCTAATCTCCGCTTAATCGGCACATTAATTAATTCTGCAGATGTGTGATCTGAGAACTACTTACATTTTCATTGTATTTTTATAATTGTTTTTATACTGATAAAATGACACACGTTGCTCAGGTGAATTAGTATATTATTCATACATTATGCACTAGGGGATAAAATCTGGAAAAAAAACACATTTTATAGATATAGCACAGAATTTACTGCTATTTGTAATGAAGATGCCTTCTTTGACCTGACTTTGGGTTGATTGGATTTCTTGCTCCCCGGATCACTTGCTGCTAGTCATTGATGGTTTAATCGTTCCCATACTTCACCGGGTGCAAGCAGATACTGAGGTCTCACCTAATGAAATGAAGCAGGCTTTTAATGAGAACTCTTGGAGCATTCAGCCTGATCAAGGACTTGTTAGAATATGACAGAGCTGCTAGCCAATCACCTCTTCCCATACTTTCTCAGGAAATGCAATAGTCCTTCGGATCTAGGAATGAATGTGAATTAAGAATGTAAACAAAAATAAATAAGCACCTGGAAGGTTGAATAGGAAAGATCACAAATACTGAGCGGAGGAACAAATCTGGCACTGATCTGTCCCTGAATTGCAAGAGGGTCATGTGACCTCATGACTCAGAACTGTGGAGTCTATAGGGTGACATGAATATCTGGGTAAAAGGGCTATGAATTCAAGGATGTGAACTTGCATGTGTGAGCCTGAAAGTGCATAGATGTGGATTTAAGGATGTAAATTAATTGCATGTAAACATCTGTCCTTCAGGATGAAGGTGTTGAAGGTGTTTTTAAATGTCAAAACATAATTTGAGAATATTGTATTTAAATTTCTATACAAATATTCAATTTTAGTTGAGGTTTGTATTTAGTCTAATGCAATACATGTGACTACGTGGTCCCTCTGCTACAAGCTTCAAGGTGCACCCAGAGAGACCACACAGATATAAACCTGCCCCGTGTCGGTTTGACTCTTTATTTCTGGTTGAGTTTAGGCAAAATTACTCCCTCTAGCTGCAGAGCAGTGGCTATACATCCCTTTACTTCCGTTTGCGTCGCTTAAGATGCCTGACACCTGTGTAAATCCAAAAATTAGTCAGCAATTCCCAACCTGAAACCTTGTCATCCCAATACAGAAATCGCTCGCCAACAGACACACTTTAACTTTTGAGTAAGTTGTGAGTACAGTTAATTCTTCCTGTTTAAAACCTGCACACAAAATATGTGGAATGTTATACAATTGTTGTGAGTCAGCTGTCCCTGTTACCCCCCCCCCAGTTTCCTGCCCTAGGGGGAGGGGCTAATATAACAAAAGTAATTAATCCAAATAACAAGAACAAAAGTTTTGCTGAACAAGGATGGAAGTAACAGGTGTGACTGAGCTGGTGAGGCCCACACAGCTAAAGTACTGGAGACATCTGTCCTACTGTGCAGGATTCATGCGGGGGCTGGCGGGCTGCCATCATGGATCAAGCCCTCCCAGCATCGTGAATCTAACCTCCTTAGAGACACAACCCCTCCTCGGATGCAGTTACAGCAGGTGTTGTATGGCTCCTGATTGATTAGTGCTTTGCTAAATCTGCATTGGGGGGGCGCATTGGGATTCAGTTACTCTAAAAATACCTTTTGAAAAAAAATCATTGTGGGGTGTGTCGGAAAATGTAGGCGCCGTAATCTCTGTCCTGCAGACTGTGTTTGCTGCGATTACCTTCTCCGCTCCATCTGATAATTGGACATGCATAACAAATGACTTTAGACGCAGAGACAGACACACGTACGCACACGCGCACACACACATACACACGCGTGTGCGCTCTTAGACACACGCGCGGGATGTCACACTGCTCAATACAGCACACACTTCACCGGCTACAGAATGCCATATTAATGAATTGACATCTAATGGTTTATTGAAATAGCAGTGAGGAATTGTCGAGGTGCTTTCATCTAAATCTCTGCCTAAGAGCCCAGTTACTGAGTATATCAGTTTTGAAATGGATGGGCCAGATAGAGAGACTCCATGAATCTTGCCCACTTAAAAGGCGCACACCAAAGCTCCAGCTGAGGATGGCTTTTGAGAGAATGCGACCAACCCCCTCCCCCTAACTGGCCAACCCTAAACTGTCTGCACACAAGACTGAATCTCCCTAATGCTGGGATCCTCCAGGGCTTGCCACTGAGGAGGTGTGCGTGTGCCCACAGTAGGAGCATTACGCCCAATTGACAGCTCCCTGTTCCCACAGCCAGATAAATATTTGTTTGCTCTGCTTATGGACTGTTGGCCGCACTGAATCGCAGATTACATATAATGTGGAGAACTACTATTAACACACAGGATAAATCTACATCGACGGAGCGATGTGTCGAAGTCCACATATTCCTGTAAGTTGTCAGAAGCTGGTTGCTGTTAGAGAAATGAAATGTAATGTAAATGTATAGACTGTAAAGTTGGTTTACAAAGAAATAAAACTTTATTATGCTGTGTAAAGGAAACGATTGAAAAAAAATAAGCAAAGCAGGAATGTGGACAGGATCTCTGGTTGGGCGCTATGCCAGCACAGTAATGCAAATGCTACTGCTACCTGCTATCAATCTTGGTTTGCTCATTTGAGAGTTTCTTCTTAAAATGGTGACATTTATTGTCAGCAGAGGTACCTGACTGCTTGACAAGTTAGCTCAGGAAGCTTGGAGTAAAAGCCTCCCCAGTGTAGTTGTGTGTGATCGTCTAGGCCTGACATCCCATCCAGGATAAATGGACTGCATTTTATATAGCGCTTTTCTACTCTTCCGAGTACTCAAAGCGCTTTACAGTTCATGCCTCGCATTCACCCATCCATACACACAATCACACACCGGTGGCGGAGGCTGCCATGCAAGGCGCCAACCTGCACACCGGGAGCCATTTAGGGTTCAGCGTCTTGCTCAAGGACACTTCGATGAGAATATTCCCCAATGTGCACTCTGTGAGTATAGGGTTAAACTCTTGGCTCAATGTGACCCTGCACTGGATTTCTGCTTATGGAAAAGGCTTGACTAGATGGAATTTGGAAGCATAAAACACTGTTTAAAACAGTGTGTCAGTGTGTACCAATAAATACATACTGTACCAACGTAAATAATACGCTCATAATTCATATTCAGGTTCACCATAGGTGCATGAGTAAGGGAAATTAGCACATTAAAATAAAGGCACAGAGGTGCTAAGTTTAACATAACGTTAGTAGCTAAATATGCAAAACCAGACATCTTTTACCTTTAAACACTGTCCCTGACTTTTGAAAGATCCCAGTCGCTGTTCAGAGTATAAAATCAATTCTGAAAGATGGGTGACTGAAAGCATAGCATGAGTCTACGTTCTCCGTGGCTCATTGTTAGATATACAATGTTTGTTTGATGTGCTCATCTCACTAATGGGGACTCCAGTGAAGGGCTGTTTTGTACTGGTGAGGTATCACTAACCAGAGTGAAGGAAAGCATCGCCTATGGTAGGCACTACATGAAAACGAGTGGCTGCCTTGGACCTCTTGAGACACACGGAGATAGACGGTGTTACAGTCTTGCACTAATTAAAGTGCACGTTGTGTTTGTGTGTCTGGTGGGGATTTTTCATATATGTCTTATTACCCCCTGAATCTAAAAGGCCCTACAACACAGGCTCCTGGGAGTTGTAGTCCTCAGTTTACAGTGTGTTTACTTTCTCTTATTGCATGCCCTCCACCACTGAGGATATCTCTGGGTTGCGTGTGTATCGATCGCTGGCTGGACTACAGCTCATGTGTTGACAAGAGAAATCCCAGCTGGAGTGTTGGAGGGCTGCAGTTCACATCTGCACGGGCCATGACGTGTCTAGTGTGAAGACTGTACACACTGAGATAAATAAACACACACACAGGTTTGTAATTATATCTTTGCAGGGACACTTCATTCATTTCTATGAGGAAAACTCTAGTCCCAACATGACAACCTAAACCTAACACGACCTAACCAGCAATAACCCTAACCATAGGTAACCAAACTAGATGACACATTTGGAATTTTTTGTTTTTATTTGCATTCACAATCTTTTTGGGGAACTGAAAAATGTTGAAATAACAGGCTTTTATTACATTGTGGAAAATACTTGGTCCCCACAATATAATATAAACATAATACACACACACGCACACACACAAACACACACACACACACTATATCACAAACACCACTGGGTTAATCTATATATATCAGTATATATACCTACCTGCCACTGCAGCAGTAGTACCCACATTTACCCACACCCATGTATTTCAATGTATAATTAAATTCCTGGCATTTTACTTGCTTTTTGTGCAAAGTGATTTGATCAGTGATAATCAATGAACACTGTGCCACATTAATTAATATTTTGGCAGCTGCATGTCTCTCTACATGACATGGCTTTTGAAAGGAATGTACATGTTGAAACGTAAACTGGTGCACTGATGTGCTTTAAATATTATGTCCATGTCTCCCCTCTTTTGTTTTGTACACTGTCAGCTTTAATTAACTTCTTGGCTCCAGAGTAATTAACCTTTAGGGGAGTATTATTCACGGACCGTCTATGATGGCAAGAACAGCTGTCTTCGTTAGCATCCAGATGCCGTGTAGGGGTGGGGCCTCCATGACCATATGACAGCGTGGTCAGCCTCCAGTTCCTCTCTTAAGCTTCTCAGGCACAGGGACGGATATATACATCTATAGCAGTCAAATAAATCCTTCATGGTTTAAATCAGTGTTTCCCAAACCCGCAGATAGTTCATGTTTGGCAGAGAGTTGGGTGGGAGCAAAAATGTGGACTATCTGTGGGTCCCTGAGGACTGAATTGGGAAACACTGGTTTAAATGGTTTCAATGAAAAGTTTGTATGCAGAAGAACATGTACCATTGCTGTTAACAAACAGCAATTTCTCATTTTTAAAAGCATTAGATATCCATGTTAAATCATACAGTGATTTGTTTGCTGATCACTTAGTCTATGACCTCATAGTATGTCACCTCATATGGTGCGACCTCATAGCGTGTAACATCATAGCATGTGACCTCATAGCGTGTATTTGCAGTTACAGTTCCCAGTCAAGGTTGGACTACTGCGTCGCTTTTGGTGCTAAATTACTCTCTGGCTAATATATAGGTATAAATGTTACATTGTACATTGTGAGCTTCATAGTTGTTGCAATGGAGTGACTGTAGAGACAATCGGGGCTTGTCTCCAGGCAATAAAAAAGGTATCTTAACAAAAAAGACTCCTAGTCTCCCAAACAAACCCAGCCATCTGAAAACCCCACAGCTGAATTACTGGAGCATCCCTCCCCCCAAACTACCTTAACAGCTGGGATTTTGCGGAGTGCCCCTCCACCAGTGGCAGTGCTCGCCTGCAAATTGCCAGTAATTATGTGAGGCTGAGTGATTCACACAGGGCAGGGCTGATCAATACAGTTCAGAGGAAGCACTGAAATGATCCTTTTGCGTCGCTCCTTTCCTCCTCATCCTCCATCTTCATCTCTACACTACTTTTCCTGTTCGGATGACAATGGTCGCAGCATGCTAAGCAGGTCAGACCAGATCTTCCTTTCCAAGACTCCAGAATCATCACTGGCATATGATCAGTTATACCAAACCAAATGGAAGGCATTTGTGCCAGGAAACATGCCTTCTCTAGGTCCATGTATAGATTATGTAAGCATAATCCCACAAATACTCACACAGCTGTATGAAGAAGAGTCAACTGTTCCACGGCCAGGCTGGAATTCGTATTCTTCCTATGTTCCTCCTGAGTTGTCGGTTCAACCATCAATTGGAGTCTCCTTGCCTGGACCCTGTTTTACATGACAAATGAGATGATACTGTAGCCCTTTAGTCCTCATTTTTAAAATCATCCACTACTGCCCCAGCTTGATTACTTCACCTGCCTTCTAACACTATACAGTTGCATCAGCTGTGGTATCCAATGCTTTCATCGTCTGTTTTCTTATGGTGGTTTCTGATCACCACAGAAACTTCAGTGGCAGTGATAAAATAGGAAACACCTGGAGTTTCTAACATTGCCCCCTGATGAGAGAGTGCATCCACAGAATGAAAGAGACCCTCAATGTGTTCATTCTACCACTTGACAATACTCCCATAGATGATCAACATTTCCTCAATCCTGATGAAGGTCCTGTCTATCCTTCCTAAAGTGTCCAATGTTGTTGCTTGTTTACACCAATTCCTCCAAGAGGTACTGGGTACTATGAGCTGCATACACACAAACAGAGAGTTCTACGAGTTACAGTCATGTACTGTATGTACGGTCATGTACCCCAATATGCATGGAGGCAGGTCTGGCTATATGGGGCTCCTGGAGCTGGTTGCAGGTGTGGGTCCTGGTCACCCTTTTCCTGGCAGGGGAATCTGCTTCCTTTTGATACCTTTTACTGGGAGTCATTCCAGTAGAGTTTGTTTGGCTTCTTACCACAGTCCTTCTGGCTAAGATGAGGTCAAGCACATAATCACATAGCTCTTTGGATCATTAAAGCATACAAACATTAAAGATGTGTCTACCTGTCCTCTATTATGCATTGATATTATGGCATCCATAAGACCAGCTATGATGTAGGTAAACTTCAGTTTTATGCTGGAATCCTCCACCATCTTGCATGCAGGAAAAGAGGAGAAAACACCCCATCACTCAACACAACACAGTAGAATCCTTAGTTTAAGATGTGCACTGTCCCACAGAAATCTTAATGGCAAACATGTCCTTTATTACAGGAATGACATTTGGCACAGCAAGCAAAGTGCCCAGTAATTACCTCATAATGGCACAAGTGACCTTTAGTGTTTATGAAATGCACACACTGTTGCCTGGCGACTAATGTCATTTTTTTGGTGTCTAATGATGTCCATGATCACCCATCCATACGCCTCCTGAACCCCAGATGCGGTATGTGGCCAAAGGAGATGCATATTAAAAATAATCTTTTTTAGAATTTAAGGCTACTATTATGCTCTCAATATGGGTAATCAGTGGAACTTTTGGTGGTCATTAATGGGTATCATTATACCACCAATCTCATGCAATACTGTGTCACTGTAGTGCAAATTAAGAAACTTCATGGTGAGGTAACATTCTAGTCCTGAGTGATAGCATGCTATGCTACTGGATGGTATTGTCATATTGCTGTGTGCTAGCCAGACCATTGCAGCTCCCACACACACTATGGGCAATTTAGAGCTGCCTGACTCCATCTAGCTGCATGTTCCTTGGATCGCATGAGGAATCCAATGTACCTGTAGCAACATAAGATGAACATGCACAGTGCTAGAGTGCAGTGTGCTAACTTCGTAAAGTGCATTACAGGTTAGGTTCTGTTGAGTTGCATGAACTAGCAAAATGTGTTACACCATGGGACCTCAGTTGGCGACACCCCAGTACAACATGCAGTCCAGTCCCACCTTTCGGAATTGGCCATCTATCTGCCGCAGCTAGATGTTATGTCGGCGCCCCATTGGCCAGGTCCAGCCACTTGGGTCATCAACAATTAGGATCCTGTGATCTGTTTCGCCCTTAAGGATTTATGCCACATGGCTGTAGCGCCGTAACCGACACTCCTCCACAATACAGGTACTGTAATGTGCCTTGTTTGGGACTCGCAGAGCAACCACTCGTCCACCACAATGGCAAACCAGCAGTACACAAGGATTCTCAGAAGAGACAAAGTACCAAAGGAATCCAGTCTTTGTCTCATGTCACTGGATAGCATCTGTGTCTCACAGCCATACAGAAAGGCAGGGATCACCAGGACCCTAAAAACATGGGCCTTCATCCTTTTACAAAGATATTGGGAGCATCGCACACTCCTTTCCGGCAACCTGATAACCCCCCGTGCTCTCCCAATCCATCTACTGACTTCATAGGCAGAATCACCAGATATGAATTTCACTGCAGGGGTAAATGAATCTCTCTGTGCGGTTGACATTCTTTCCATAGGCAGATGTACTACTGATAGCTATGCTCAAGAAGTCATTAAGGGCCCAGATCTTGGTTTTTAGGACACTTGCAAGGCCAGGGACTTCACAGTTAGTCTCTCAAGAACCCTGATCAGTGCCTCCATTGACTCCGGGATGATCACAACATTGATGGCAAAGTCAAGATCAGTGAATATTTCTTCACCATCAGATGTCCCACAGCTGCTGGACCCCATCACCCTATCTAACTCCTACTCCATGCAAGCACTAAACAGAGTAGGAGCAAGAACACACCCCTGAATCACCCCAGAATCAACCAGAAAGAACACAGAGGTTCTACCTCCACTCACAGTAACAGTTTAGTGGTCAGCCATGCCATCCAGTAACTTTAGTGGGATCTTGCATAGTCTCAGGATGTCCCTGAGCTCAGAACTGAGTGGAATGTTTACGAAAATCAACAAAGGCTGAAAAGAAACATCCTCAGTACCAGGATACGATTGATGGTAGACTTCTTAGGTATACAACCAGACTGCTCTGGTCATTGGTAGGCAAGCAGTTGATCACGGATCCTGTTATGGTTGACTCAAGGACCTTACCCGGCACTGAGAGCAGTGTTAAACCCATGCACTTGCTGCAATTTGTGCGATCACCCTTTCCTTTCCAGATAAGGACAAAAAGTACCATTTTTTCAGTCAGTTGTGATGATGCCTGACTCCCAAATGGAAGCAAAGATTATAAATTAAACAGCCACACCTGGCAATGCTCTCCTTCACTCTGGTTAGTGATACCTCACCGGTACAAAACAGCCCTTCACTGGAGCCCCCATTAGTGAGATGTGCACATCAAACAAACATTGTATATCTAACAATGAGACATGAAGGACGTAGACTCATGTCATGGAAGCAATGCCAGGAAGACAGTGTTACCACCAGCCTACCTCAGCTGCACCAGCTGTACAAGCTCAGTGAGAGTGGATGGTTCACAGGCAACCAATGGATCAGCTTCAAGAACTGTGGACCCAGAGATGTCCAATGTCCTAGCCAGAGTATCAGCTTTAAACAGCTGCTCAAAGTAGTTGACCCAGAAGGCCTCGTTGCCATAGTAGCTGGTAGCCTACTGAACCTAAGCTGAATATTCAGAGTAACAACAAGAAGTCTGTGGTCAGAATTCACAATCTGGGCACTTCTGTAGATCTTGCAATTCTATAGTAGCCTTCAGCGTCTGGCGAAGAGGATGCGATGTCTCCTTTGCCACACAACCATTACTGGGGTATCAAGTGCATATATGCGGCTCAGGGCATTGGAACCAGGTTACAGTGACCCCTGACCATTTACAAAGTCATGGAACATGGAGCCACTTTCACCACGGTTGCTAGACTAGTGGGGACTGACCTTATAGCCAGTGGTTATAGTGCCAGTGGTTGTACTGAAGCCACACATGACCAGAGGAATGTTACCTTGTGAGTACCCATCCGCCACCGAGCAGGGCCGTCTCCCTCTTCAAGACATCACTCACCACAGTTGGAGGATACACTGAGACAACTTCTCCCACACATACAGAGACACACACAGGCAATTCAAATCTCAGTGTACATAAAGTATACAGTAAGTGATCCTTGAAATGGACTCTTCCTGGGAAAATGAGCAAAATATTATTGGTGTAATGAGTGGCACACAGGGGTCCTGGCATTCTGCAAAGCTATGGCGTGACACAACAAAACTCAGCTTTAATCAGTATCCAATTCAATTTGCATTTTAATTTTCACCTCTGAGAATCCGCATGTTTGGCCATACAGGAGCCCGGGGGAGCAATAGCGGGGGGATGGCGGCTGTTTTCCGATTCAAAAACTTTGCTGTTTAAGGGGTCGAGTGCAAATTCACTCACTCGAGGTTAAGAGTAACAAAAATGCGATACACTCCACTGCCTTAGTCGCAGGAAATGCACATCGTTCAGGCACTGACCAGGTTTATTTTGCCCCCAGATTAGAAGAGGAGCCTCTTGAAATGACTGTACGTATGTAATCGGATGATATATCACCTGATATTTTGCTGCATCCCACAATCTCCGCTGGCCTCGAGGTTGGTGGGTGACGGGGGGTGGGGGGGTGCCGGCCTCAAAGTGGGGCTCATTGCCGGCCCTAATTACAGCCTTCCGTTCCCTGGTCCAGAAAGCGCTACCCGTGATGAGAAAATCAATACCCTGCTGGCGTGCCATGATCAGCCATTATTTGGATGCAGCTCGCTCCTCTCCCCCCTCTGTGATGTTATACACACTGCCCTCTGCTATCAAATTAAAACGAGGCCTCATATTGGCTTGCAGCGATATTTGGGTTTGTTCGGGAGATGTGGGCTGGGCCCCTCTGTAATTATCTGAGTTTGGGGAAAGCCCTGTTTTACCCTCGCCATTGTTCCTAATCATCAACTACTCCTTCGCACCTATTCTCTCTCTCTCTCTCTCTCAGCTGATTACCCACTCTCCAACTTGTCCCATCATCCATCCTTATTTTCTTCCTTCCTTTCATCCTTTCTCTGAGCCATTCCCAGTTTACTGCTTCTCATCGCCAAACATTTTATGTTCCCAAAGTGGGCCGATCGTAAACAACGCAGAGTTGTAATTATGCTCTGACAAGAGTGCTTCATAAATCTGAGCTGCGCTAATGGATTTCCCTGCACTGTGGAAAACCTGGTGTGGGGGCTGTACAGGTGGGGTCAGCCTCAAATGCAATTAAAACCGATTGCTTGCTCCTGACCCCAACAGAGGAATTAGTGTCTGGAACAAATAACATCTCAAACCTGTGTACTGTTGAAATGGCAATTGTACTCAATGGGGAAATCTCATGTTTAACATCCTGACCCAGTCAAATTCTGCTGACAAAAATTACATTTATTTAAATTCAACAGCAACACCTTTGATATGTTATTTTGCCTGACTGAAATATACACACAGAATATATATTCTCATCAT
>JABFDZ020000016.1:20117979-20146256 GCA_019775955.2 Pollimyrus isidori
TTTATTGAGTGCCACATATATACACACACACTATATATTCTCACAATTTATCCTATATACACTATATATATATATATATATATATATATATATATATATATATATCCTATTTACATATACTACTATGTCAGATATATATACACATACATACATGCATACATACACGCACACATTAACACATTAAATACTAGGATGCTGTGTTCTGCAAACTCTGTCGAAAACATGTACCAGCAGTAACAGTACTGCAAATGTGAGTTTGGTTTATATTTTGGGTATAAAAACACACTCCCAAGGCCCTCAGGCTTGTGTTCCGCTGTGCTCTCCTTCTGTTGATATCAAATTGACTGTCTTTGGTTCCTGATTCTACCATGAGCATGAGTGTCAGCTCTGGCCCTGAGTTCCCGGAGCTGCTGGACACTTGCCACCTCACACAGGGGGGTGACGTCCTCTTCCGGTCAATGAGCTCTGCTCCCAGTGGTGTGTTACATGCAAATAAATGTCATGTCTCTTGGGGGGGCGGGGGGACATTGTTTCAGAGAGGGTAATTATCTTGCCGTTTTTGATAATGTGCTGCCCATGATTTAGTGAGCGCTGGCGTGCACATCGATCGCATGCTGTCTGCGTTGTCCACCGGGTCATCACTCACAGCAAAAGTGTGGGAAGTGATGGTGTGAGGGGGACGCCAAAATGTCACTCCGGTGTCACACAGATCCACACCCTTAAGGACTTCACAGTTGATCTGTTTTACTTATGGCTGCACCGAAAAACAAATTGACTAGCAATAAAGCTGCATATTTTGACTGTGGGTCGAAATGCGAAATGCAAATTTTAATGTCGATGAAAAGGTTCCCAAAAAGAGGCTTAGGGAGCTGTATGTTTTTTTTAATTAGGAAATTTAACCAAAATCCGATAGTCTTGTCACTATTTTATGGTGTGAAAACAGATTTGAATGCATATTGAAATTCAGATTCATTTGTCACCTGAGAGAGAACAGGATATTCATTAGCCACTGAAAAGAACATGATGTTAAATTCCTTGTGTTTCCTTTGCTGCTCACTTCAAGGACAGTCGTACTTCACATGGATTAGTGTTGGGAAAATAAACTTGATAAAAGTGGTTACATTTACAATAAACATGTTCTTCTACCCACATGTACTGAGCTTTGTCAGTTGCCTTACACCTGGCCTTATAAGGAGAAGCAGGGTGATCAACTATAATCCTGATTTTAAATGCCCCACTGGGGCACTTTGGTTGAGACTGGGGGTGGGTAACTGGTGAGACAATGACCTCATATTAGTAGGGACAAGCAAAGAACACCTGCCAATGTGGTGGAAAGCCATCCATAGATCTTCCATGTATGTTTACACAGTGCATGATGACAGAGATCCTGAATATAATGCCAGGAAGCACAAGGACACGCTCACACGCTGCGGGTAATTTATAGCGAGAGATGCACCTAGATGCATGTCTTTGGACTGCCTGACGATGCATCCTGCAAAGTCACGTGGAGAACACGCAATGTACACGCACACACACAGCAGTGCTCACACATGTACACACACTCACAGCCTTTCATTTCTTTAGCGAAAACTTTAATACCAGAATGGTGAGCTTAACTTCTGCACACACCTAACTTTAACCATTATACCATAACCAAAGAAAAAAAAATACAAGACTTTTTTGACAGATCTTTGACCGTCAAATTAAGGTTTTTGTTACAATTTAGAGGGCATTTGGTAAACCTAATGCACACACACAACGACAGCCCTGGGGTGGGCAGCTACAGCTGAGCTTCACATGGCATTATGTGATTCACTATTAGATGCCTCCATCCAGACAAGTGCCTCTTTGGGATCTTACACCTGCATGGCCTTCGGCCATTTGGCAGTTTATCCTCACATCCCATTAACTGCCTCGTCAGGAATGAATCGCCTGCGATGCTTAATTAAAGGACTTTGCCCTGTGTTGGCTTTTAATGATGGAGGTCTGTTAAAGGCCCCCCTCTTTATCAGCGTCTCCAGGAGCGCAAAGGTGTAACACAAAGGGTGCCACAGAAAACCATGTCAGAGAGTCACCCAGCGGTCTCCATGGAGACAGCATCCTCTGCAAAGTCACAGGCTAAGTGCCAACATGTTCTTGTGCATTAAAGCACATAGACTCCAGAATGCTCCCTACTGACAGCTAATTGGTTTTTATTGGACAGGAATCCTCATTTTCAAGGTGTCGACTTTATTGTCATATCATCTATATATAACCACATATTAGGTTAAAAATGAGTGTTTCCAAGTCTATGGTGTAAACCACGAGAGACGACAGGGTGGGGCTGGTGATATATCGAGTTACTGTCACATAAAATTTAAGCAATAAAACGAGAAGCTTTGATAAACTGTCAACAAGCAACATTGTTTGATAGCACGCATCAGCCTATCGCATCACAGAAACGATATGGTGGTCACATGGTCGTCTTTTAGGACTGGACAACTTGTGCCCAACAACAGCACTGCGAGGTTGCTTAGGGTTTCCGCTTTCATTCTGAAGCAAAACGTGGAACGAGGGACAAATCACATCTTGTGTTTGTTCAAACGGAACACAGCATTTTATATTTCAATGCAGGATGGGTAATAACTCTACCAGCAGAGTTAAAGCCACCACATGGAATGAGCAGCAAGGCAGAGAAAGACTCAGCAACAAACCATACTGTCAGCGTTTTCTATGCTCTACCACAAAAGGTTTTCTATGACTTATTAAATTTAGATTTCAGCTCGCGGTACAATCAAATCAATTTCAGGGGAAAACTAAGGGAATTTTAAGGGAAAATGGAGCCTTGAAGTAAAGATATAATTACATGACTTATATCATGATGATTATAAATATCGACTGGCATGAAAAAAATATTTGGCCATATCACTTAGCCCTAACACAGGGGTTATTTATGCACAGGGCCAAACATAATACAAATATCAGTGACAATGTACAGCTTTCAGTAGGAGATAAGCATGGCACCATAGAAATAAATAGACAAGACAGTATAAATAGGGACACAGTACACTCTGAGTGTGCCGGACAGCAGAACTGCATAGGGTACAGCAGTCAGCATAAAAGTATGGGGATGCCAGACCAAGCTGCCTGACAGCAGCAGTTATATGACATTGTCAGCCAGAGGCACTACTACAGATTTTGGACCCCAAGACAGCATATCATACTGGGCCCCACAACCCAGGCCAATCCAATTATCTTCCAAACTTTTTAGGGTCCCTGTCACTCAGGGGGCCATGGAATTACCCCCCCCCCCTTTATGGTACACCCCTGTTGTCAGCTATCATATGGAAATAGCATTAGGAAATGCTGTGGCATGTGGAATAGATACAGATGATTAACACCACATCGGGAGTAACAGCAAGTCAAAGATAAATGACAGTACAGAAAGGAGGTATTCAGGGGGGGACTTCGGCTTACGTTACAGTTCCGTTCCTACGACGGTGATGTAAAGCAAACACTCTCTTTTTTCGGATCTCTTTACAATGTCTAATTTCACCTCCACCATGATGGCCTTGCTCTTCACAAATGGAACGCTTGTGCTTTTATCATTCCAAAATGGCGTAGGTAAGCCTACCGGGGGATTGCAGTTCCCTCACTCATATGCCACATCACTGTATATTCTTCCACCGCACACAACCAAACTAGTTCGCCGTAGGTCAAGTATGATGCTGATGGTGTAAGCCTAAATACTCACGTCTCCGTTTTTTTACGTTTTTATGGGAGTGAGCAATGTCGCCCGAAAATCCCCTGTATATGTAATAAAGTGGCTAATGTAGGTGGTAGTGTGTGTGTGTGTGTGTGGGGGGGGGGTTAAGGTTAAGTTGGGACAGGTGGTGAGAAGCATTTAGGGTTTCCAGAAGGTTGACAGCCTCAGCATTGATGACAGTAAAACGAAGACTCAATGGAGGGAACCAGAGAGATGAAAGAAAGAAAGACTTTCAGACTGACCTCTGGAAGCGATTCTGCTGCAATTCTGCCTTTGCCAACAGAACACGATGACGACCACAGCAACATCAAAAATAATTCTAATAGCTGTACAAACTGGACAGTTATGAGGCACATGAGGGACGTCATTATGTCCCTGTGTGTCCTCCAGGTTCCCATGGATATGGAAGCTGACAGTTGTTCTGAAGGCACTAACCCCTGAACCCCGCCACATCAAATCTGAGTGGAGGCTCAGAGGAGCCGGAGGAGCACAGCGCGGAGGGGGGCGGGTCTTCTGAGCACCCCCTATGTTGGAAGCGGACCCACAAGACGGTCACCGGTCGCTCAAATGCAGCCACGTCACGGCAGTTCAGCTCGTCTCTCTCTGTGACGGATCGAGGGTGGAGAAGGGCCAGGGAGATGGAGAGAGGAGGAGGAGAGAGAGCAGCCTCCATCACTGGACACGCAAGCCCTGTAGGATTAGAAGATGTCAGAGTTACACTTGCATCCCCTCACATCCACAATGCTCACTGTCATGTCTGTCAGCACTATCTGCTACGGCTATTTTAAGGCAGCAGAACAAGTCACACCTTCACCACGGAGACATTTGGTGGCCCTGGAATTTCAGATCTCCGTATGGGTGCAGTCCGTCTTTGCCCTATAGGGATGACAGCTAAAGATTCATTCCAGTTCTTAACTCACGGAGTGATGTAACCGTGACAGTTACACGTGATTGAACGCCAATGTTAAACTGATTTATGGATAGAATAACACAGTAAGTGGCCAGTGTGTATGTTACACATGCCACTGACTGCAAAAAACGGTCCACTGTAATTGAATAATTGGGTATAATTAGTATTATCCATCTATCTATACATCTTCCTTCAGCATTAGCTGGTATAGGGTTATGTGTAGTGAAGCCTTTCCCACAAAACACAGGGAATCAGGCTGGGAATATTTAGGAACTAAAGCAATCTAAGGGCTATTTATTTTACTAAGTGGTTTAGTAAATTAAACATTCTTCAAGAGTTCTTGATTTTTATTGTTAAACTGATAACTGTTGTTTGATATTATATGAAGTCATTCTCACCAAGGAAGTGCTTATGCAGGATGTGATGTAATACTGACAGGACTGCCATTGGCTGAGCTCCTGTGATAAAAACCATGTGCTGCCAAGCTTGATTGGTTCATGGGAAATATGCAAAGCAAAGTCAAAGCTAATTCAATAAATTACAGGGCTGTGAGGATGCTGAAATCAAAGTAGCAGATAAATTAAAACCCTGACATATTCAATGTGAACTCAAAATGAAGACTTTAGACTGAATTATTCAACAGCCTTAACAAATTAGAGAAGCGATGTGTTGTGCGGCCAGGCTTTGGCAGTAACAGAATACATGGGACAGCATTCCATATTCAGAATACAAAAAAAAAACTATTTCCTTACAGTTTTAGAGGTAAACGATATAATCAGTATGGACACAATTAGAAAAAAATGGGAATCACCAGGATTACACTTACAATAATCTTAAAATGAAGACCGATTTTCTGTAGACACAACACAAAAAACCCCAAGGCATTCTTCTCCTCCACCGTTCACCATGGCAACTACTGCAATAAGTGAAAAAAAAATGCTTTCATTGCATGGAAATTTTGCCATTATTTGCATTGTTGCAGATGTCTATGTGAGTGTGCATCTGTGCTTTTATGTTGCAATGTTCCTGGTACTAGTTTAAATGGTGTAACATATGCTACCAAAAACCACAGGATTTTATTTATTTCATAAACTGCATTTTTTTCATTCTTGGTAAGTATTGGAAAGTTGAGTGAACGACTATGAATGAAAATATAAATCAAATAAAAGAAATTTCCTTCATAACACGGAAAGAGTATGTAACAGTGCATGTCTGACATCCTATTAACTGGTTGCGTGGTGATGAAACAGTCCTTTAGCTTTAAATGCACTAGTTAGCTGTTTCATCCCATGAGACAGAGTCATACTTAATCTTAAGGTCCCTTGTAAAAGGAATGCCTTCAATTTTCTCTGCCATTATAACTACTAGTGGAGGTTACTTTGATGGATCAAAACTGTGGTATTTTCTTGCTAATAATGGTACTGAAATGGTACTGTACTATAGTGTGAAGTGGAAAACAGACAGAATCCTGGAATCTAGACATAAATATGGATCTTACTGGTAAAATATGAAATTTGATGGAATTTAACATGTTTCTAATTAAATTAAACATCTTGATAACCAGCAATCAGAATTATTTATCTCATATGGTTTCATTAACTGGGGCGGCACGGTGGTGCAGTGGTTAGCACTATTGCCTCACACCTCTGGGACCCGGGTTCTGGTCTCCCCCTGAGTCATGTGTATGGAGTTTGCATGTTCTCCCCGTGTCGTCGTGGGGTTTCCTCCGGTTTCCCCCCACAGTCCAAAAACATGCTGAGGCTGATTGGAGTTGCCAAACTGCCTGTAGGTGTGCACATGTGCATGACTGGTGTGTGAGTGTGCCCTGCGATGGGCTGGCCCCCCTTCCAGGGTTGTTCCCTGCCTCGTGCCCGTTCCTTCCGGGATAGGCTCCACTTCCCAGTAGGATAAACGGTTTGGAAAATGGATGGATGGTTTCATTAACTGATTGCTGGGTAATATTTAAAAAATACCCTAATGTTATTTTATACCCCATTTTTTTTTATTCACTTGACAAGAGCTACAGCTAGCTAGTTAGCTTGGTGTTTTTTGGCAGGTAAACTAGCTAGTTATGTTGTGTAATTTTATAATAATGCTTTATCTTCATGTTGTTTTGATCTAAAATACCAAAAACAGCCTAGTTGGTGATTAAGAACACATTAAATATAAGTAAGCAATGAACAGCTGCATACTATCCATTTTGTTAAAAAGCTGGGCCTGTTAGGGCAATCCTAATCCAAGTCAGAATGTTTGATGAATGTTGCCCTGTTTTGTTATTTTACAGAAGTAAAAGTGATGTTATTGGTATTTTTCTTTTGTGTTTGTCTGCACATTTGGCACTGAGGTGATCCCAAAGTAATCGTAATCGGATTGCATTATATTGTGATTCTTGCATGAGGTTACTGATTACATTTTTAACAGGTATTTTGTAACTGAACCAGAATACATTTCTAAAGTATCGCTCCCAACAGCACAGAGCCTACATAAAATGTGTCATTCAGCTCAAATGTGATGGAAGCACTGATGAACTATTGATGACTTTAAAGCGGCATTCAGTGGAAGAGGGGACGCAGCAGAACAGGCCTAATTTAAGAACAACTAGACATATATTCATCTTTATTATTCCTGGTGATTAATGAGGTACAAGGCGGTCTCTCTGCACAATGTGCATCTGGCTGTGTAAGTATCTGGATGATCTCAAAGGATGTGATAATTAGCATGTTCCTTCATACCACGGTATCATTAATCTAAATATAAATAAAAAAAACCTCAACGCGCCTTAATCGTAAACATCTGTTGTGACCGTGTTTATGACTTAGACTGAGCAATGACGAACAATTGACCCATGCTTTAAAAATGCAGACACACTCTTTCCTGGGCGTACGTTTCGCAGACACACTGTATAAACTGACAGCCCCATGGCATTTCAGTCATCATTCGAAAGCGCTGGTGGCCGTTGGTACGTGGAGGTTAGGGGTGGAGCCGAACCCGAATACAGTATTCGGAAAGGCACAAATAATGTGTTTTTTATGAATACTTATTTCTAACAAATACTTGAAAAAAATATTTGTATTCAGGATCAAGAAAAACTTTATATCAAAAATCTGCGTTTCCTCGTGAGACCGCAGTGCATGCCCGGATGAGTGAGTGACGTTCAGGGAGTAAAAGAGGTGATTGACACAGGCTGAGCAAAAAAAGACTTGCATCAATATTTTTGTTTAATAAATTTTTGTACCTTACAGTAACCCCGTTTCCGGAGGCAGTTTATAACTTTCGGGAAGCGGAGTTTGATCGGGAGATTATTCCGTTACGATGCATTATTGACGACTGCAGTTGGCTGCTGTCATGTTCGCTCTGTTTACGGAACTCTTTTAGCTCAGTAATTTACACAATAGGCTGTTGACAGAGTAACGTTAACGTTTGGTTAAAAAGGTTAAAACAATGCTTGTGTAGTTGTGTCGAATTGTATGCACTTGTGGGAGTTATATGGTACGCTTAAGTTACTCTGTTTTTGTTAAGAGGGGGGAAAAGTATTTGTATTCGAGTAAAACTCAAAATAGGCATAAAATCCAGTTTTTTGCATTACACTTCTAATTTACATTATAGTGTAAATATTATTTAATTATATCTTTTGGAGTTTAATTATATGGATATACCTAAAGAATACTTACACTATAACGTAAATACAATTAACGAATACAAATACAAATACTTTCCCCCCCTCAACAAATACAAATACAGATACAAATACCGGTAGCTTTGCACACCCCTAGTGGAGGTCTACATCAATGTGCTTTTTCATTTTGTGTGCAGCTCCTCACCGACTGATTCTAGTCACTGGCCCCCATTTAGCACACACATAGCCCATGCCTTCTACTGAACTGTTCAGGAACCCTGTGAGATTTTAAGACAATTAGCTTAAGGCAAAACTAGAGAACATCACAGACAGAGCAATGTGGAAGCCTCAGGATGGAGTCTGAAGTGTAAGCCACGGTCAAAAGGCCTAAAGGTTTGCCCTGGGGGTTTCAAGAAAGGCAGGCACACATTCAAACATGGGAAAGCAGAGACAACATTAACGCCGGCAGAGGGGTTAGAAATCATACTCAACTGGCACACGCCGAAGCACTTGGAAACTCTATTACTTGTGATAAAGCAGGGAAATATTGTTACGACCAGTAATTAGAAAATGAGTCAATTCCTCGCAAAGAGTTGTAGGGATTGACTGGGATATATATGGGTGAATGTGAGGCATGAACTGTAAAGCGCTTTGAGTACTCGGAAGAGTAGAAAAGCGCTATATAAAAATGCAGTCCATATATGCATGGGGTCATCATTGAAAGAGAAACTGCAGCTGGGAATACTAATTAGCTGAGGAAGGGCTGGAGGATCGGAGATTTGCCCGTACGGGCAGGGTGCAGTAAGTGATGAAGTGAGAATCCCTTTGAAATTCCCTTATAGTGCTGATCCCGGTTTGCAGGTTCATAGCAGAATTCCTCATTTTGAAAAATAAACAGAAAGAACCATTTGTCACAGAATTTTTCGGAAGGTCCAAGACTTTGTAGCTATACTCAGCAAAGCAACAGATCATTGTCATCCATGTATGACAGGAAAACCTGAATTCTTCATGACAGACCTGTCATGGGGGCCGGGCATGGTGCAGGTCGGAATGAGAGTGATGATTCAATTCAGGCTGCAAGGCAAAAAAGGGTTTATTAAGGAATCTGAATACGCTGGGTAAAACTACAGACAAACGGACCATGAATGGTCAAAAAAAGCAAAACAGGGGAAGAAAATTAACTACAAGGCAACACCGGGAGCAAGAACAGGCAAGAGACTCTCAATACGAAGGAACTGAACACAGGCAGGTACTCTCAATACGATTGGCAATGTAGTGGGACCCCTGTCTTTACACACACACACACACACACACACACACACACACTCACACACACACGAACTTTAAGGACATCCCATTCTTAATACATAGGCTTTAATATGAAGTTGGCAGCCATAACAGCTTCAACTGTACTGGGAAGGCTGCTCACAAGATTTAGGGAATTTTTGACCATTCGTCCAGCAGAGTATTTGCGAGGTCAGGCACTGATGTTGGATGAGAAGGCCTGGCTCACAATATTCACTCTAATTCATCCCAAATTTGTTCTGTTGGGTTGAGGTCAGGGCTCGGTGCAGGCCAATCAAGTTCCTCCACCCCAGACTCACTCATTCATGTCCTTATGGACCTTGCTTTGTGCACTGGTGAGCAGTCATGTTGGAACAGGAAGGGGTTATCCCCAAACTTTTCCCACAAAGTAAGGAGCATGATATTATCCAAATTGTCTTTGAATGCTGCGGCATTAAGATTCCTTGCACTAGAATTAAGGCGCCAAGCCCAACTCCTAAAAAGCAACCCCACACCATAATCCCACAGCCACCAAACTTTACACTTGCCACAATTTAGTCAGGAAAATACTGCTCTCCTAGCAACCACCAAACCCAGACTCGTCCATGGGATTGCCAGACAAGCATGATTTGTCCCTCCAGAAAACACATCTCCACTGCTCAGTGATTTTACATGGTCTACTACTTTGAAGCTGAGTTGCTGTTGTTCTCAATTGCTTCCACGTTCTTATCTAGCAGTTCACTGTGGAATATTTAGTAGCGCGGAAATTTCACAAATGGACTAAACGCACAAGTGGCATCCTATCACAGTACCACGCTTGAATTCACTAAGCTCATTCTTCTGCAGATGTTTACAGAAGCAGTCTGCATGCCTAGATGCTTGATTTATACACCTGTGTATGTGGAAGTGATTGGAAGTGAATACAATTATTTCAATGGGTGTCCCAATACTTTTGGAAATATACTGTACTACTGTAAATACAGAGGAACACCTGAGCAAACAAGGAACAGGTGCAAAGCACAATCAAATTAACAAATCAAATAGGACTCAGGACAACAAGGAACAAGTAGGTTAAAATTAAGCAAGCATGAAACTAAGGAACCTTAAAAAAAACAAAACTAGGCATAACACAGAGAGCTGAATATGCTAGACAACAACTCAAATCACATAGGACACAAACAGGGCAAACCAAACAGAGACACAAAATAACTACAAAGAATAGGAACAACCAAAATCAATAATTAAACAGAACAGGTACCACCCAGTCAACCCATTGAACCATACAGCAGTCCAATTTGCAGAGGAAGACACAAGTATTAGACAGGGAGTGAAAAGACAGGAAGGCCAGTGAGTCCTGCTGTTCAAACATGGTAGAGACATGAAAGGTAGGATCAGACAGGCGCTGACCCAGACATGACCAGGTATACAGTGTGTGTCTACAACCAATGTACCCATAATTGATAAAACTTGTATCAGATTAACTACAAAACTAATGCAGTCACTTCACGCAAATCACCAAGGCCCTTCATTTGTCAAGTACAGTTCAGCTATCACCAGGCTATTATCATTTCCTTCTGGAAGAAAACTTTAGATTAGGGTGTTTTAATACCTATATTTTGGTTTCTCTGAATCAGTTGATGAGTTTGTAAACTTGTAGCATTTTTTCCCTTGGTTTGGTTTGCTTGCAGAGAAAAATCCAAGCACAGAGACAATGCACCACAAGAAACCACCTGAAGACCTCCATGTTGTTTATTGGTTAGATGTGTTGGTGGTAGGAACATGAAAATGAATATAGGAAGAAGGTTCTCTGTCCTGGGCTTTGCAGTTGAACATCTCTTAGTTTTAACTATTGTTGCCTCGGTTTTTTTTTAAGTTTCATATGACACTGTTCAGTGGACCAGTCATGTCCTCTCAACCTTCAGCTGAGTTTTTATGAGTTGTTTTTAGGAGCTGACAGATCATCTGCCCAAATTTCACGAAGGCAGTGTACCTCACTACTAGACCAATAAGACCTCGTTTCGTTTCTCCTAGCTGCTGCTACTGATTTGTGTGCCCTGCTGTATCCCAGAATGCAAAGCACATCTGGCTACAGGAGCCATTTAGCTTAAACTCGCGGGATATACCTGGAAGTTTGGTCAGATTGAGTTCGGATCACATTCGCATTACAAATGAACCTTGTCAGAGTTCATCTGGAATCAGACGGAGACCACCTGCTCCCTAAGGAGGAAATCAAACCAGAGTACATTTTAACTTAATTAAATAGTGCTGGTGTGAAAACACCCTTAAATTCTAGGAGTGGGAATCTGCTCGTTTATGTTTAACCGGCAAATGGTGTCGAATTGTAAGCTTTGGTAACAAATATTTATGAAACTGTGGGTAAAGACCTGTACTTTTTCTAAATCTCCTGTAACTCCTATGAGCCAGGACTAGCTAGACCTCCTGTAATGACAGCTCCATCTCTTTTGGTCTCCATGTGGATTGTTTGGAATGCAGAAACTGTTGTGTAATTTATCACGGCCATGAAAGTTTAATGGCATTACCAGGCATCTACCGTCACACTTAGCAAAGGCATAAATACCTCAGAGTGAGAACAGAAGAAAAACACTGCTCTTCTCCTCAAGAATGGCCTTGCAGTAAAGGGATTTTGTTCTTTTCTTAACCCATATTTTTATTCAGAACAATTAACAATTTGGCCCGATTTACTGTTGAATTGTCCAAGGTAACATGCTCTGTTAAAAACAAAAAAAGGGACGTACCCCTTTCTGCATTGCCTACTGCCAGCTAAGCCATATCTCAAAGACATTTTCTCAGTTGAAACTGAGTCGACATGCTTTGATTTTTGGATTTTTATTGGCAGTTCTTTGTGTTTTCAGTTTATACTCCCTATATCAAAGTCGCCAACTTTTTTCAAAGTCCCTTTTTATGGGAGGCCCCTGGTCTTCAGCTCAGCTATGCCCGTCCTTTAAACTGCCCCTAGGAGCAATACAAATGGGGTATCTATCTACCCCCCCTTTCAAGCATTTGCTAGCCCCAGGCTCCTTACCTCCCAGGGCAGGAGATCTTTATATATAATATCCACATCCCACATTACAAATTCACAATAAAGTGAAGTGCCTTCCATACAGCGAGGATTTTTCCCAACACAATGGCAACCCAATCCAAAAAAAATTTTAAATCCACATAGCATCCCCAATGCACATGCCACGGTCACAGTCTTCCCATAATGCACTGGAGAACACATACCAGAATTACTGAGGGAACCCACACCCCTGGTGCTTCTAACTGCACTCCCATGCTAATAGTACTCCCACACTAATGGCACTACTCCACTCACAGTGCTCCCCTGCTCATGCGTCCCCCCTGTCAACCATATACTCACACTAACTGCACTCTCCCACTAAGGGTTGTCCCCTGCTAACAGAGCTCCTCTGCTAATGGTAGTCCGCCACTTAAGTTACTCCTTCACTAACAGCACTACTCCACTTGTGTTGCTTTCCTGTTAACAGCACTCTCCTGCTAATGGCACTTTCCCCACTAACGGCTGTTGCTCGCTAATGGCATCCTTCTGCTAAGGGACGGTCCCCTGCCATCTATGGAATTCCCCTGTTAACAATGCTCCTCTACTAATCGCTCAACTCCTCTAACAGCACTCCCCTGCTAAGAGTATTATCCTGCTAACAGCTCCCCCTCACTAACAGCACTCTTACATTGACTGCACTCTTTCACTAGTAGCACTCTCCTGCTAACTAAGCTGTATACTCTGTCGCTAATAGCTCTTCCCCACTAACAAGACTCCCCTGTTTGAAAAGCTGTCCAGTTAACTGTAACTTCCCCTTAACGGCTGTCACCCGCTAAAGATGCTCCTCTGCCAACGGTCATCCCCTGCCTACAGCACTCTATTCCCTGATAACGCCATTCTCCTGTTTACAGCTACCCCTCACTAACAGCACTATCCCACTGACCGCACTCTTCCTCTAACAGCACTGTCCTGCTAACTGCGTTACTCGGCCAATGGTGCTCCTCTATTAACTGTGCTACTCCACATACGGTATGATGGTCCCATTATATGGGATTCTCCCACTAATGACTCTCCCACTAAGACACTCCCCCACTAATGATATTCTCCCAGTAATGGCTCTCCAGTTGACCACACTCTCTCATTAATAGCACTTTCTTGGTAACAGTGGTGTCCCGCTAGTGGCACTCTACAGCTAATAGCTCTTCCTCGCTATTAGCACTCTCCTGCTAACAACTCTCCCTCTCCCACAAATGGCTGTCCTCTGCGAACAGTGGTCTCTGGTTAACTGCATTTTCCACATTAATGGCTGTCACCTGCTAATGGGGCTAACCTGCTAACGGTGGCCATCTGTGCTAACGGTGCTCATCCACTACTCGTTTTACAGTGCTTCCTTGCTAACGGCACTCCTTCACTGCAATTCCTCCCTTGTTAACGGCATTCTCGCACTAACAGCTCCTCCTGGCTAATGGCTATATCCTCTACCAGAGCCTATTCACTAACCACAGTCTTCCACTAACGGCACTCCCTTGCTAATCTCCTGAAAACCACACAGCTCTTCCCTGCTAACAGCACTTGCCCCCTAACAGTTCTTCCCTGAAAATGGCACTCTGCCCCTAACGGTTCTTCCCTGCTAACGGCTCTCTCCTGCTAACAGCTCGCTCCTGCTAACGGCTCATTCCTCCTACAGCTCTTCCCTGCTAACGGCACTCTGTCCTGTTAATGGTTTGCTCCTGTTAACGGTTTGCTCCTGCTAACGGTTCTTCCCTGCTAACGGTACTCTTCTGCTAACAGCTCTCTCCGCGTAACGGTTCTTCCCTGCTAATGGTTCGCTCCTGCTAACAGCTCTCTCCCCATAACGGTTCTTCCCTGCTAATGGTTTGCTCCTGCTAACAGCTCGCTCCTGCTAACGGCTCACTTCTCCTACGGCTCTTCCCTGCTAACGACTCTCTCCTGCTAACAGCTCTCTCCCCATAACGGTTCTTCCCTGCTAATGGTTCGCTCCTGCTAACAGCTCGCTCCTGCTAATGGCTCACTTCTCCTACGGCTCTTCCCTGCTAACGGCACTCTCCTGCTAATAGTTCGCTCCTATTAATGGTTTGCTCCAGCTAACGGCTCTGTCCTGCTCTAATGGCACTCCCCTGTCTGTGTTCAAAAGTCTGGGTTTTGGCAGCCACTCAGACATCCCCTATTTATACTCTTGACAGTGAGATCAGCACATGATACCTTAACCCACTGGCTGCATTCCTCCGGCTTGTCGACACATGACATGAATACAGCACCACCTCAAAAAACCCCGAAACTCCATGCAAATCCCCACTGCTCTGTTCTGTTGTGCCTACCCCTTTATCCTGGCAACTGATTACATTTAATGAGGCCCCATGTGTCCATGTGACCTTGTATCAGCTCATTAATGGAACTCACACGGTGCACCATGCCATTCCTGTGTCTCCCTGCTAATTCCCATGCCAGTCCCTAACATTAAAACCTGGGAGACCATGCAAATTGTGCACACACACACAAACACACACACAAGGGTTTGTAATTATATGTTTGTGGGGACTCTCCATTCATTTCATACATAGGGAAAACAGTACACATGCGCTTCATACTCATGCTCCATGGCCCCCATGTAAACAAGCATTCCTGTCAGGGTTCGAGAAGATGCCGTATTCAGGAGCAGCCGGAAAACAGCCATGTCATATTCCACCTGCCTCATCTGGGCTCATTTCACTCACAATATGGCACCAGCCAACAGACAATTTCCAGTCAAACAGATCATTTCATATCAACCCCCTTCTCCTGCCCATCGCTGAACTGGGGATGAGTTTTCACCCAGCCTTGAGAAAGGGACAAATCATTGCGTCTGCGTTCTGAGAAACACCTCTGCCGAAAAATTAATACCCGAGGAGCCTAAGCTTTGCTGATGAGGCGGAAATTATTTAAAGGTGGATTTATTGCTCCGCACTCAACCCAGCATGCCACTATTTAAACAGCATAAAGACTCTTTAATTTACAGCTATGTATGCAGTGAGTTCACAGTGAGGGTAACCTCACCGCTGTGGAGTCCAGCCATGCTGTTGGACTCTGCCCCCATATCCTGCTACCTTCCTGCTACTATCCTTTTTAGAGGATTTCATTTCTAAAAGCATGAATTTGTAGGTTCGCTTGCATTCAAGCTGCACACCTGATTCTACTGGCATACTCACTGGCTCTGGTGTGACGTAACTGCCAGGTATTGGGAAGTTTTATGATTGGATTTTACGTTGTGCATACTTTGGGTGCACATTTGACATACATTGTACATTAAGTGGCAGCATGTTTGAAAAATAGGCTGATCTGGCAACATAAGTATTGGACATAAATATCCCTTCAGCCATGGTGGCTACTACTGGTGGCATGAGATAGGCAGTAGGTCAATCTGTGGTAACCTACCATGACTAAGATGGGTAGTGAGATGGAAGATGAAAATGAGGTTGTGTCTACTGCGTCTGATAGTACAGTAAACAAGAACATAATGCAGAGTGGATGGAAGCCTGAGGATTCAGTCGAGAGAAACTGTGGACTTCCTCAGTGTCCTGCTAATGCTGCATGCATTTTTCAAAATTCTTACTAGGTTTGGGCACAAGACAACCCTGACAAGGCTGCAGAATGGACATATGATCTTAAATGCCATCTCTGTGATATAGACCATCCAAAAATCGCCATGGTGTTTCATCAGGTACAATTTTTCAATTTCAAGCAATGATCTAAGAAAATATCTATGCACAGAATTTATGCAAAAGAGCAATTAAGTCTTAAATCTTAAAAACTTAAAACAGTGCTAGAATTTGGAGTAGTCAGAGTCTTCTTTATGTGGTGTGGGGTATATTTATTTTAGACTTAACTTTGTCGGGAATTAATTTAATTCCCTCATGTTTGAAATGTTATTCTGGTAAAGGCAGACATTAATTTCCTTCATTCTCTCATAATGAGATGTGATTTAATTATTTATTGTATGTTTTCCCTCTAAAGAGGGACTTCAATTCAGTCCAAATAGGAGTAAGTAAGTCCTTTTCCTGCATAGTGGCAGCATATTTTGCAGATAAGATATTTGGAGGGAATTCTCTCTTGAGGAAATGCAATTTTTAATTAGTATTTTAATGGACAAGTGCAAGCCTGAGTAAGGCGATCAAAGCACCTAAGTCTGTGTATGGTTAGCAGCCATGGGAAAGCAGACAATGAAACAGAGGCAGCGGAACCCAGAGGACGCTGGCATTGGCAAAGGCAGCAGCACTGCAAAGGGCAAGGATCTACCTGCCTAAGCAGAGAGCCGCCTCTTAGCAACTCCTGGTGATAATCGACTCATATCGGCCCATTATCTGACACTGTTCCCCTGGCAGTGCCTGAGGGGCCACCTGGCAGGCTTCACACTGCAGGCGGGAAGTTGAGCCAAGCTGAGCCAAGGAGGGATGCTGAGCTGAGCCAAGGAGGGATGCTGAGCTGAGCCAAGGAGGGATGCTGAGCTGAGCCGAGGAGGGATGCTGAGCTGAGCCAAGGAGGGATGCTGAGCTGAGCCGAGGAGGGATGCTGAGCTGAGCCGAGGAGGTCAGGCCCAGATAGACTCCCATGATATTTATCACAGGCCCTTACTCATGCACTATATACTAAAACGACCATGATGAAGTTAAAGCAGTGCATTTTGTTTTAAATATTACCACCAATTAAATGGACTGAAAATTAAAAATATATATATTTTAAAGCGACTCTTTTACTCTAGTATTTTCTAAATAATTGTTTGCAAAATATAATAATGTCATGTCAAACATAAGTGATCCTTTCTTATCATTAAAAAGATGTGTTTCATTTGTTCAGAACATTGCTCAGTCATTAGCGCTGTGCTCACAGAAATCCAGGGGTGGAGGTTTGATTGTTGCCCCGTGACTGGGTCTCTCTGGTGGCTGGAGTTTACCCACTCCCCCTGCACTGGTTTGGGTCTGGGTCTCTCTCATGGCTGGAGTTTACCCACTCCCCCTGCACTGGTTTGGGTCTCTCTGGTGGCTGGAGTTTACCCACTCCCCCAGCACTCGTTTGGGTCCGGGTCTCTCTGGGGGCTGGAGTTTACACACTCCCCCTGCACCCCCTGAAGATTTGAAACCTGATTAATAATCAACAATGAATAATGAACTGAATTATGTTGACTAACGCTAATTAGGATTGCATAGCCAACGACTAGCAGTATGACATAGTAATATGGCTCCTTTCAGGCAAGGCGCGTGGTGTAGTCATGTACAGTTATGTTCAGTCATATTCAATGATGCAAACATGCAAGCACCACACACACAGCTTCACTGAAGCCCTGACACCAGCTGTGATTGTGACACACTGTGCCGCTCTGTCAGTCAGTGGAGATCTTAATGAAGAAAGCCAAACTCATCCCAGGAAACTGTGGAGCTAACAGGCCCTTACCCCCTGGCTGAGGCACAGACCTTCATCAGTTCTGCTAGGAGCCAGATGTGCCCAATCATTAGGGATATTTCTAATTTCTCCACTTGGGGAGGCGGGTTTGTGCTGGGCCTGGCCCCCGTACCTCTCAGCTTCAAGGGGCAAGGCGGGAAAACACTGAACACAAAGCTGATACTCAGGTACATATGAGAATTGTTGATTTTTTTATTTTTTTTTGGGGGGGGTGTTTATAGAAATTACATAGAAATTTTCCATTAAACTGAAAATGTAATTCATTAAAACTTGTTTCTATACAAGGGTCAGTATTTATGGTCAAATTTACCACTGGGTATTGTGTGTACCCTTGTCTTATGCCCTGTGCTGCCTCAGATAGGATCCAGATAGGATACAGATCTCCTGGTGACCCTGACCAGGATAAGTTAGAAGATTTGAGGCTGGGCAGAAAGTGTCTGTTTGGTTTGAATATTCCCTTACAAGCCAGGGCAAGAAGAACCACCAAGAGAAACCCGTTCAGTCGAGTGAGGGTTAACGTGCCTGTGAATGACCGGATCAGAGTTCAGGCATTCCATGGTATCCGGCGAGAGATATGCTATTTGTAAATAGTTCTCTTTCTGAAGTCACTGATAGACATTCTTAAGGTCGCGTGCTGATGTAAGTTTTTTGCATTCCTGTCTCAGCAGGCTCAGCTGCTCAGTGAGACACCATTCATCAGCCTGACAGACAGCTGTTTTGAGAGCTTTAACTAGGAGGCAAAAACAAATAATAAGGATTCTGCGGGACAGTCTCCACAGCCACAGTGCAGAGCAGAAAGTCAATAGTCCATCTCCGCTTGGACAGCTCGCAGAGCCAGAGGGAGTTAAAGTCCATGTATATTCTAATAAAGGCCCATCAGGTAACACTCAGTGACAGCTCAGCATCAGGAGAATATAACCCCCCCCACACTGCTCACGCTCAGAATTGCTGAGATAAATGTATTGGTGGGGGACTGGAGATTGGACACAGAAGGCTGTGCTTGTGTGTGTTGACTTTCTCAGAAGGCTTAGACCTACGCAGAGTACCTTTTGAGTATTATCTGGTGCAGGGGTGGGCAATCTTATCCAGAAAGGGCCGCGGAGTGTATGCGGATTTTCGCTGAAACTCCCTAATTATATTACTACTTATACGGCTGATTGGCTGAAGTGTCCTCGCACCTGGCTTTACACAGCTGACCTAAAGGTTGTTCCAAAAACCTGCATACACACCAGCCTCTTGTGGCTCAAGAGTCTTAAGCATTGCAGAATGGCCTTGCCCCTCAATGATTTTTTTTTCTCTTAAAATGTATTTTAAATTATTTAAAGAAAAAAAAAATATTTTTAGGTAATCTCTGACTAGGGTTTGAGTCTCTGCCCTGGATCCACGTGTGTGGAATTTGCATGTGCTCCCTGTGTTGTCATGAGGTTTCCCCCTGCAGTCCAAAAACATGCTGAGATTGATTGGAGTTACCAAACTGTCTTTAGGTGTACCTGTGTGAGTGCCTAGTGTGTGAGTGAATGGTGTGTGAGCGAGTGGTGTGTGAGTGTGCCCTGCGATGGGTTGGCACCCCATCCTGGATGGTTCCCTGCCTTGCACCCTAAATAGAACAAGCAGTTATGGAAAATTGATGGATAGATGTTTTCTAGTCCTAAAATTCAGATCCTGATCACTGCTTGTGCAGACTTTTCTTACTCTCAAAAAGGCCAGCCTATTTGGGAGCAGCAACTGAAATGATGAACCAGGATGGGTCCTGTTGATAAACCTCTGTTTCAACACCTGCATCTGCCCCAACATATTCCCCAGATGTAGCAAGGCGTGCGAGCTGTCAATCTAGCTTATAGCCCAGAATGAAATGTCACCACTGATAGTGTGTACTGGTAAAATACAGCTGCCTCCGATTCACCACCTCCGCCTCTCAACTCTTATAGCTGTTAGTGTGATTATAGGGCCCATCGTCATTCTGGATTAAGAAGACGAAATGAAACTCCAAGAAGCTGGGAGAAAAGGTGTGCCTTTCTGCTCGCCTCCAGGATTTTTTTTCTGGAAAACCCTTAACTGTGTGAGTGTGCCCTGCGACAGGTTGATGGTTCCACCATCATCGGTCAAGGCCACGTCTTGAGGTGGCGACATGCCATTTCCCGGTGTGATTGCGAGTTGTGATTACCTGGATGGGCGTGGGGGCCCCAGAGGGCTGCTACGTCAGAGTTCGGAAGATAAGGGCTTACTTCTGCGAATGGTCCTCTGTAAATAGCAAAGCCGGCGTGTTCATTCACCGCTGAAGGAAACGCCTTTGCTCGCTCAATAGGCACTGAGAAGGATATCAGAGCACAGTCGGCCATGGGTATTTCAGTTACGTCACTGGCAAAAAGTGTAAAGCAAGAAGAGCAATTGTTTTTACCCAATACGCAGTTTATACTGTAGGCATTTACTCAGTGATTTAAGTACTGTGCACAGGCGGGCAGCAACACCACTCCGTTTTGAGAAGATCTTAACACTGCCGGCTGCCGGTCGTGAATGAGCCATGAACAGTACTTCAGAAAACTGTACTCGAAAGGAAGAGGGAGGAAACAGGGACGAATAGAACCAGGTGGGTCCTCTACATAGCCGCTTGAGCCAGCTGTCAGAAACAGCCATTAACTCAAAAGTCCGATGCGGCCAAGCCAACCAGGCTGGATCTCTGATGAATGGCAATCATCGGGGTGAATATGCTAATATGAGCATCAGACGTCACTCCTAGTCATCCAACATCAGATGGCTTATCTTGTAGAATAGGTAAACTGCTGTAGAAACTCTCAGGGACAGATGTACGTAGGTTAGAGAGAGCCGGGTTAACATTGCCATGGCCGGTTTGCAGAGATGCATGCTGTGCCCTGTCTTTCAATGTGGGATGTACTAAACCAGTGGCTGGTCGCATAATCAGCACATGTCAGTGGCCTTATGGCACGTTCGTTTTCCTTTCGGAACTCAGAGTTGAGTGACATCACGTCAGCCAATCTCCTGTTCGAGCTACCCACATCCCGGAACTAACAGTTTAATTTCCAAATTAAACTGAATCAAGAGAACCAATGGTCACCGATCACCACACTGCCAACCCATAATGAGGAAACACAGTGAGGTGTGACACTGGATGGTCAGGTACCCAGATGGTAGATAATCATACAATTGCTAGAGTCACGCAGTGATTGGACTGGATTAACCCATGACAAAAATAAGGGCACACACAACAATTAGGAGCACAACGATTACTTACAATAACACAACAAGGCCCTATTTACATGATATCTCCCAGCATGCTCCCTGCTGTTAATGGGCCCCGCTGTGCCGAGCCATCTCACCAGCATGAATAGGAAAGGCACTTCTGCCATGCAATTCTATCTTTGTGCAGTCTTTTCGTACATGCGCATGTTTTTAGGCGCATGTTGTGATGAAATTACACCAGAAAAGGGCACGGAAACGCTAGTACATCTGCCCCTAACGCATTTATGCTTATTCAGAACCAAGGTTGTGTAGTCAGGATCGGGTTTACATGGTTGGCAAACTCTCACACATCTGCCATGACATTCACACTTTCTCATACTCATGCAAGAAATCTTGCAGCAAATCTGTATGATTCCATTTTAGACTTAAAATGAGCTACGTCAAGAGCGTTGCATGTTATGTCGGCAGGTGAGGACAGCAAGATGGGACCCTGCTGCTCGCAATGCACCCCCGTTGGGGAACTTTACAGGATGGGAGACAGTCAACAGAAACAGGGGAAAATAACAGGACCTTGAGCCATTTATATATTTCACTAATGAGGAGGTAACCAGGGCCAGGCATGGGCATTTCATACTACCGGACAAGTAGGGAAAGAGTGTGCAGAAGAATCAGCAGCGCCACCTGTTAGTGCTGACAGGAATAGGACTGGGCAGGCTGGAGCAGATTGTGACATTGGGGGAGTTTACAAACCCTAATGACAATTTACCAGGTAATAGAACTCTTACATACATATAAACTGGTGTGCAGACTTTTTCTCAAATTGAAAATCTCACTGCAGCCAGCTGACCAAACTTGACATCCCTGGGTTAATTTGGCTGGGTATTTTCACACACACAGGCTGTCAACGGCTGTCAAACATACCACAGATACATACATAATTGAGACAAGTCTGGTTGTTATGTACAGTGTAGAGGTTATTACTTGGGATCCAAAGACCTAATGGCGTGTTGTTAGGTCTAAGTGCTCCATCCATGAATCCCTTGCTCCAAAGGATAGTGGCTGTTTTTGAGAATCCACTATTTATGGATCACTATGCTCTAAGCCTGACAGCTTGCTTTTCTTTTGGTGTTGCTGCATATGTATTAAACAAGGAAACAGACTTGAATGTACCTAAGGAATTAGTGAGATTTGAACTATTAGTAAATTTATGACTCAGATATTTACGTGTTATTTATGCTGGCTAACTGACTACGCATTTTAGGTTTGAAGAACTGCTGACTTTGCTGCATAAGGACACCCTCGATATCGCTCACTCCACTCCTGAGTAAGAGAGATGGCATCTCCGTGTGGGGAGTTCATTAATCGCAGATGTTAGCACAGCTGTGCAGGACACAAATGCCTATGGATGGCTCTGAATCTGAACGGGTCATTAGTGACAAGCAGAAAAAGTGTTTAATTAGTTTAGCTGTTTGCGAGACATTCATGAGCGAGGATGGAAATCCAAGGCCGGAACCAATAAATGAGCTCAGCTCCAGGCTTCATTTACATGTCTAATGAGAAGTTGTTGCCGCGGAATTTGACTCTGGTAAGGTCAGCTTTTGAATTAATGAATAAACTGGACACATGTACAAGTTTGCCTGGATTGTTACATATCATTGATATCTGCTGAGGAGAAAGGTCACATGGGGACTCAAGGGCCAGATTTAATAACGGTTTACATCAGCACAAACTCCCTTTTGGCATTGAAGTAGTACTCTTAGGGTTTACTAAAGACGCGCAGTCTTTAGTTAGTCCTGGAAAGGCATGGACACAGTTCATTTTGGAACGAGCGATATTGCAAATGCATTTTTAGGAGTTCCATTTCAAAGTGCAAAATTTGGGGGAGTATTTAAATGAATCATGCAACATGATTTACTAAGGTTTGCAGGAGGCAATTTACTTGCAAATTGCTGCAACTTACTGGAGAGGCATGTCATATTTTTTGCTGCCCTTGGTAGACTTGGTCGGTCATTATTTAAATGAACCGATCGCGTCTGTGTTCATAAAATTGTGCATTTTTAGTAGCTAACCCGCAGAGCTGGACACACCCATGGGCGCCGTTCTTTGATTGCACCCTCATAATAATTTGCCTTGCTTAGTAAATATGTCCCTAAATGTTGGATCAGGCATTGGATGTTCTTGACCATTTCATGGTGCCCCATGCTCTGTTAGGGGGTCCATATGCATTTGACCTTATCATCCATCAAGCATTACTTACTCTATATTGCCAGCATTAAGATGCTAAATTTTAAAAACAGGTTTTATTTTTAAAATGTTTTGAAGTTGCATTTTACAGTTTTTGCAAAGATGTAACTCACTCAGATTTTTTGTTAGACTCTCATGCTTCCACAAGCTGAACTGAAGCGACTCGACCACCCAGTGCATCTGCATCGAGTCCATCAAGGAAATGTGTTTCGCCTGTTCTCAGCACAAAATTTTAGCCTACATATATAAATGTAAACAATAATACTAGGAATAGTAACTTTATACTTACGTATTTCAGGCCCAAGTAGCATACATATTTAGGGGGGGCATAGGAGGAGCGTGCATGTTGTGATCAGGCCCAGTGCTTACAGTGGTGGCCATTGGAAGGGAATGAGGGCGGGTGACATCATGTCTGAACCAAATATAAACCCAAAATATTATGATTACTGAGACAAGGAAGTACGTGCTTGGAAGCCCAACAGGAGAAAGCGGGGAGATAAAAGCGAGAGAATGAGAAGTGTTTTACAGGAAGGGATAAAGCAAACTAAAAACTGCTCGATGTCAGCCGGGCAAACAGTGGGAGTCGGCAGAGAGGGCATGCGAGATGAAGCCTTCCTGCGGCTCTGTGCGTTAGCAATGACTCACTTGAGGGGAGAGGAAAGGAAATCCTATAGTCGTTATTATTTTTAAAAGAAGCTTACTGTCCCTGAATGTTGCAGGATGAAGACGCCGAGACCTGCTGTTTGATTTGCTCTTGTATTTCAACCTTCGATAGCAGGTATAGCTAATGCAATTCCTGAAAACCTGATGCAGTATTTAATCTCCACCTTTCATGCCACGTGTGTGGTCCATTGAATTGTTGAATGCAGAGCTGGTAATATAGATTGGACGGTATATTTGATTGGTCGCCCTTGAGACGTCTGCTCCCTGCTGGAATTTCCAATGCCATCTTTTCATTCAGTACGGACACCTCAGATGACATTGAACACACCCCTTTCCTCCAATGAGGCCTCCTCACGCAGTTGAAGCAGTGAGCACCCCTGGGCGGCATCCTATAATTACTATGACTGTGTCATACATGGATGTCAGTGCTGTAAATCCTTCTGCTTCGCCTGATAACGTAGAGTTCCTCTCTCAGCACAGCAAGGGCAAAAGCGTGACTGACCCAAGGCCTGTCAGCAAATGTCTGTCTTTATAAACAAAACGTTCCCTCATAACGGCTGAATGTTCATAATTGGGAGAAAAAACCTAGCTGGACACACATATTAAAGTGCTACATGTATGTTTATTAACTGCCCCCCTCCAAGAGTGCAGTCTAACCGTCAAACTAATCTGGCCCTCAGTTTTGTGACTTCTCCGGCTCCGGCTGCTCTCTTCTGCGGCGGACGCTCACCGTCCCTGGCCCAACCCTGCTGGTTGGCATTTTGTCCACATGGTGCATATCCCTTTTGGGGGGAAGCACAGTCCAAGGACAGACATAAGCCTGCTGACATCACTGGCTGGCTAAGCCTCTGAGTCACCCTGTCAGAGACGTAAGCAAAACACAGCAGGGCTCACGGGCCACAATGCTGTCCCGGTGCCTCCCATTACTCAGCAAATTTAGCGTGAGGCATGGTGGAGCCTCCAGACGCTGCCACTGACCACCAAGCGCTTTCCACAGAACAATTAGGAAAGGGGGAAGCAGAATTAGCAGCTACCAAGTTCTTTTCCTGTGAAATTGTTTCTTCCAATTAAAGCAGACGGATGCCACCGGAACGCTGTTGCGTGGCAGTGTCGCGCCGACTCTGGGGAGTCCACGTCACGCAGAGCCGCCGGTGACTGGTCTCCCTGGAAACGGCAGGCCGACCCGCTTACGGTGCTCGTGGCAAAGTCTGACTTTAATTTCGATTTGTAGATCATTTACAGTGAAAGTGTAGCAGAGTGAAATACCCACTTTAGACGAGCTAAAAAAAAACGGGAGAAGACGCTAAAAAGACACGAATGCAGAGACTGAGCCCAAAATACACCCCTCAGTGTCAGTGTCAGTGTAAATACACAGTGTGCTTCTGATAGAGCAGCATGGGCACTGGCACTGACAAGGCGTCACTGACACTCTGCTTAGCAGCGTCTAGCACATCTAAAACAAAGCCTGCAATTTGACTGAATTTTGTTCAAAATCGTACGTCTCCTAAAACAGAGTCAATAATTCTTAATGGGGTTATCGTTCAGTCGATAGCGATATTACAGCATGCGTTTCTGAGAGGACCTGAAATGAAAAGACAACGCACTATTGACGGAAAAGCAAATTTAGCCTATGTGTGTCAAGTTGCTTATGCTAAACTGCACACAAATGCCAGCCCTCTAGTCTTCCAAAAATGGCTCACAGTGAAGTGCTTCAGTCCTTAGATACATAATTAAAACCTGTATCTCTCTTGGCTTTTTACTCTTACAGTACTTACATTAAACTGGCAGCAGTATGTAACTTGAACACATAAACGCCCCATATTGTCTATCAGATGTTATGTTTGTTTTGCAGTCCTGGATCGATTCTGAGGGCAGTGAAAGACACAGAAGGTTACAAGAGGGTTGTGTACCTCTATTAATGAGAGGTTTATCGTTGACTGTAGGATCCCATAACGTCTTATGGAGGGGCATGCTGACCAGGGAATTCTGTAGCTCTTATTCCCAAAAACACAGTTGTTTAGCATGTCAGGATGGGGGCACCCCCAGGAGGTATGGAGGTTCCTGGAGGCTCAGCTCAATTTGCCAGGATTGGCAACTGTTACATGTAGAGCAGAACCCTCACAGAAGGGGCAGGCAAAGCTTATTTCTTAGAGTTTTGCTCAATATAGAGGCAGAACTGTTAGATGGAGATAAAGTGCTGTACAATGTGTGGGTGGAGCTGAAAAAGTAGGCAATGATGCAGCACAGATGAAAGGCTTATAGAAGCAGTCCTGCAGAACATGGCAGCAGAACCTTAGTGTTGTAAAAGCAGAAGGGTAAAGCACGATAGAACAGGAAGGCAGAACTCTAATGTTGAAAAGCAGAAGTGTAAAGTATGATAGAACAAGGAGGAGGAACTCTGGCATTATGTGAGACAAACACAACAAGCCTAAAACCAAAACTGTAAAACCCAGGAACAAGACACCGGCTCACCAAAGCCTTGAACCCAAGATGGCTGCTCACCAAAACCGTGAACCCAAGATGGCGGCTCACCAAAACCGTGAACCCAAGATGGCGGCTCACCAAAACCGTGAACCCAAAATGGCGGCTCACCAAAACCGTGAACCCAAGATGGCGGCTCACCAAAACCGTGAACCCAAGATGGCGGCTCACCAAAACCGTGAACCTAACCACATGCCCGGACCTGGGAGCAAGAGCAGCAACCCAGAATTCCTCGAGAAGGCTGTTCAGCAGAGTGCATTGGAAGGTGCAGGTTTGGAGGCGACCTTAAACTGAATACCCAAGGCAGCATACCCTGTCTGTGTTTATTTACCTGGCTTTTCAGTTTATTACAATGCATTAAATTGCAAATATCATTTTTGGTTCTTTGTTTAATTTATATACTAGGTGCCATTTCCCCAGTGTTTATTTAGCCTGCTGCTCAGGGAAGGGCACATGTAAACTACACATGAGCTGATGGATTGGAGATAAGGAACTCCAAGGGGTGTGTCATTACCACCATTGTCAGCCCTGCTAGCTGGGAGTAGGCAAATGCAAAATCTGACTGACTCTGTGATAATTACACATGAGACACTGGAGGGAAAAAGTGTTCGTTGTGATGCTAATTCCTTCGGCCTACAGCAGCCTTCAGCCATTGGATTTGGTAATTTTGGGTTTAATAATGGGCTTTTAATTGTCACACTTAGGGACAAATTAGTCAGGATGCCTCTCATGCCTGTATTTCTTCGATTTCTCATCGTGGCTTTGCAGGTCTGGACTCCCAGGCAGTTTGGTTCTTACTTATTCAGATTTTCAAAACTGCAAATCGTATGTTGATCTTATGTCAATGATTCTAGACAAAGGCACAAAGATGACACATTACTGACTACTAATCAAACTGCTTTGAAAGTCAGAATGCTTAGTACCTGACTGAATCTGCAATCATTTGGCGTTAGATACTGCGAAACGCCTGTCCACTTGGAAGAATAACCACACTTAGCCTGGACACCCATCACCAGTGAGAGACCCCTGACCCACCAGACAGTTTCACTCCTAATCCAGAGAGACAGACTGAGGCACCATACTATAAGGCTACAGTAGTTAAAGTGAGTTTGGACAGGGATGCCATTCAGGGCAACCTGGACTGCTGAGAACAGTCATTCATTAGATGCAAACATCATGTAAACGTTAAAAGAACTCTCAGAGAAGATAGGGAATCAGGCCCAGCAGACTCATAACCCATGGATGTGGTCATCAAGCACTTTAAAAGTACATCAGCAATGAGCTGGCCTTCCTTAGGCTGTAATCAGCTTTAGGAGATGAGCTAAGTATTTAGGATTCTACTTTTAACTTATATTAAGATTGCTCACACTCAAAAATACACTTTTAGTAATACTGGCTAGCAGTAAAGAACTCAAACGAAAGTATTGCCTCAAATGAAGTGGCTTTCGCACAACAATTTTCATGCATATTTGATTCTGTGCAAGATAAGTGGGTATAAAAAGTGGATGGATGGATGATATTGTTATGGATAGCTGGCCATGAGATAAATTACCTTGGCATCTTTCATTTATGGCGCTTTTCCACTGCGTGGTACGACTCAGTTTGGCACGGCACGGTACGGTTCAGTTCGGCTCGGTTTGCGTTGCCACTGCAGTTTAGTACC
>JABFDZ020000016.1:20157231-20177238 GCA_019775955.2 Pollimyrus isidori
GGAATAAAAATAATAATCCTAACAATTGCAATAAGGTTCCATAGCACTACATGCTTTGGACCCTTAATAATGACTTGTAATCCTGCAGGTTCAATGTAAAATTAGTTATGGTCTATACTCACATCCCGAGCATTAATGAGGTGATGGAAACGCCTGTGCAAATGACCTTTGACCTCCTCATATTTTGGAGCCGGACAGATATCAGAACCCGGCAGTGCCTACCAGTAATGATAGCTGGACGGATGACATCAGCATTGAAACTTCTGGGAAGGTTTATGAATCCTGTACTGTAATTCTGCCAAATGTCAATATCAACTAAATGATACAAGACCCACATAACAGATACTTTTCTTCTTTTATTCCATTTTGGTATGTGATGCCCTTTTACATCTATGCTGTTTGCACAAGGATGATAAAGTCCTTATATGGTTTTTAATGAAAGCACCATTTTTTTATATATATCCCTTGAAGATCTTTGAGAAAATCTTTCATTTACCCATAGATTAAAGAAGTGGACCATTTTACAGGAATGTGGTGATTTACTTGTAAAACTTACAAATGAATTGGGGTGAGGGAGGTTTGGTTTGTTGTTTGTCATAGAACATTCACTAGGGGGCAGTAGCGCAGAGGAGTGGGCTTAGGCATTTTTTCTTGTTTTGGGTGAGGACTGTATGGGGCGAAATTTATTTCAGGCTTTTCAGAAGTGAGGGAATGATTATCAGAAATGAGAGGATGAGGCTGTCAACTTGAACTGTCATACAGTAATCCCAGCTATGAGAGTAGGGCTTAGCCAACCAAGGTACCCATAATGACCAGATCCAAAAGAGGTGCTCCATGCAGCTAAAGGTGGAAAAGGGTACTGCATGCAACTGCAATGTCGCTTAACTCATTAGGCGACCGAGGTGGCCACCTGCGGTTCCATAATCGACTACTGCAATACTACCTGCACCTGCACTACATGGTAACTGTGATGTCTGAGGGTTTTCACTGCGCCTTCGTCTATGGTATATTAATCATTTATTTATTATTTATTTGAACACAGATGTTCATGTACTGCGTGTGGTGGGATGAGTTGGTGCTCAGGCGGCCAGATACAGATAGACCAAGGAAAAAGCCAACCAAAGTTCTTCAATAAAAAAAACTTTATTTGATACAGTGGTACCTTGGTTCTCGAACTTAATCTGTTCCGGATAAAACAAGAAGAGGTTTCCAAAACAATAAAGATCTTACCCCAACATTACTCCTGTTCTGCCCCGATCGTCCGCTCCTTCCATGTGCCACGCCCCCTTGTTAACCTCCTGTGGGATCCCCATGTGATCAGCTGTTTCTGGTTGTTGTCACTAGTCCTCAGTATTAAGTTCGCATTTCAGTTTGTTTCCCCAGTCTGGTTATTGGGTGCTTCCGACTTGCGTGCAGCGCTGGCTTAAAGCAACGCATTCTGATTCTGATGCAATGCATTACGGTTAGATGCATTACGACCTCTCACCCGGCTGCACAAACTATAACTGCCTCCGTGACGACACACCTTTGGCTGAAGAGTTTAGTTACACGCATGACATTTGTATCCCATGCAGTTCTGATGCGCAATCTGCTATTTCTCCCGAATATCACGTAAAGCAGTGAGAACTGGTTTTCAGTTAATTTACCTGAAAAAATAAAGTTTAAATAAATGACATATTGTAATGTTGCGCTGCTTTATTTGGTTAATCATCTGTGAATAAGGCATTCAAGTAAGAATTGCATTGTAGTATGACTCATTTCCTGGCGCGTACAATTTACAGCGTTCACGGTTCAACTTCCGATATTCAGATCGAGTTCTAGGTCAAACTGGTTTGTTCGACTTTCAAGAAATTTGAGTCCGAGTGAGTTCGAGAACTGAGGTACCTCTATATTATTAATAGCCAAGATTAATTAATAGAATTTCAAAGGTCATCATTTTGTGTTTGAAAACTGATAAGATATGAAAAGTAAAGATAACATGGACTTTACTGGACCTGGGGCAAATTATTATATTTTTTGAATTCTTGAAACTTCAGTATCTACTGTACTATTCAAATTAATTTGTGTCCCATGTAAGATTTTTAGGTCACTGGTTCTGTGCATTTGTAGAGTATGCTATTGTATGTCTATTGCTATAATTTTGATGATATGGGTCCACTATGATTAACTCTCATATCATCCTCACTCATCCTCAGAAGGCAGTTTGTTCACTACCAATGAAGTCTTAGAAATAAACTGAATTTAGATGTTAGATGGGTTAGAGACTTATTCTTGAATTGTGTTTCTAAATACTAAATACAATCCTAAATACAAGGGGAATTAGCTAATCTTGAGCGTTAATGTGTTCCTTGATTAATCATCAGACAACCTTTATACCCCTAGAAGGCCAAAGTTGGGCTTGAGACCGGCACGGTCATGTTTTCTGCCAATAGTAATTGCTGAGACAGCTTCTGATGGAAAAGATGGGCTCCATACGATTCCAGAGCTTTCTGCTCAGAGCATAGCTCTAAGCCCAAGAGTTAAACCCACTGTTTCTATAACAGTGCATTTTCCAAGGCAGCATCTCGTATAATAAAATCCAAACCCCACAGAGTTCCCCTTCCCATCCCACCACAGTGGACCCTGATGTGAGACCGGGTCCAGCCTGCCTAATCTCATAGCTGGGATTACTGTATGCCTAACCTTGGCAGCTTCCCTAAAATCCCCCCAGGAATTGTGGAAAGTTAGGTTGTGCCTATATATAGCTCTGATTTGAAACAAAAATTTGAACACAATGCACTGTGTGTAAAATCGACATATTTGAATTGAATTTCAAGGAGCATTGAAAACAAACAGTAGAAACAGCCCAGCCAATTAGATTCTTTATCTCGTTCTTGCTATCTGCTTTTTAAAGCATTGAGTGTCACCGACAAAACCAAGAGCCTGTTACCCAACTTGGAACCCTGGTTCAGAACACCAACCACTTCCTGTATGTGCAGCTCATGTTCATCAACATGAAACGAGTGTGAGAAAAGCTCTGCCAAGGAGGAGGCAGTGAATGCTGCAGCCTCCACATTCATTCTTTCGTATTTGGGGCATGAAAATGACCCAGCTGGATGTTTTCTGGCACGATTCAGGCCGCCTTGCTTATCCAAGGCAGTATTTCTGAGTCCGGTCCTCAGGGACTCCTCGACAGTCCACGTTTTTTCTCCCTCTCATCTCCCGAATGTCTGGGGGTCCCCAGGAACAACTCTGGTTCTTCTTCTTCTTCTAAATGAATTTCAGACGGTTTTCTCACCATGTTATCAGCCAAACTTTGTCAGAGTTTTTCTTTTGATTGGCAAATATACTCATTCACCCCTGAAAAGTAATTAGTGAATACGGATGTACCACAGCCAGCCATGTGCCCTGTGCTGCCTGAGATAGCTGCAGCCCATTCCCCCCATCACTACCCAGAATGGTTAGAAGATGGACGGACGAATGGATAGGTGGACGGATGGATGGGTCTAGAATAGTTCTTCAAAGACAATCATTCAACTCGTTTTTATGAAGACCTCTATCAGATGGAAACTACAGTATGCAATTGCACTTTGATTCAAACAAATGCTATTTGCTTTGAAATAAAATGGGATTTGCTATTACATGCAGCTAGCCGATGAACTGAAAATGTATTTGATAATATAAAACTGTAAATGGTGAATAAGTGGTGGGGGTTGCAGCCTGTGTAAGTGTCACCTGCAGATCCCAGCCCACATGATTCCAGAGGCATTCTGGCTGCAAGATCACACGGCTGAACCAAGGCGACATTCACAAGCCAAAGTGAAGCCAATGGCTTTATTTTGAGGGCCGTGTCTGGAGATGGAATCTCTCTGACAGGGACTGTGAAGGTTAGGAATCTGTGGCCTCTAGCAAGGTCATATGATGTTGCCTAGACAACCTTATGCCCCCCCCTCATCCCTCATGAGACCTCCCCCCAGTCCACACAAAAGAGGGTGATAACGTGAGGTGGAGCGCCTCAGTGGCGCCTGATGCTGGCTGTGACGTTTATGCTTTTTATGTTTGGCATTTCGGAAGCAGATTCCCCCCAGGAACAGTATAGATTGAAAGAATTGGTTACATACTGATCGGGCATGAGGCATCGTCACACACTCAGCTAAGGGACTGCAAAAATGCTTATAGAGTATTTACCAATCCTAAATACAAAGGGAATTGGTTACTCTTAATAAGCATTAATGAGTTCCCTGATTAATCATCAGACAACCTTTTTACCCCCAGAAGACCAAAGATGTACTATACAAATTAATTTGTGTAAGATTTTTAGGTTACTGGTTCTGTGCATTCTTATTTCAAAATCACAATTTGTAGACTTTGCTTTTGTATGTATACTGCTACACTTTTTGATGATATGGGTCCACTATGATTAACTCTCATATCATCCTCACTCAGTGCCTGAAAATTGCCTCAGAAGGCAGTTTGTTCACTACCAATGAAGTCTTAGAAATAAACTGAAATTAGATGTTAAATGGGTTAGAGACTTATTCTTGAATTGTGTTTCTGAGATGTAATCCTAAATACAATCCAAAATACAAGGGGAATTAGCTACTCTTAATAAGCATTAATGAGTTCCCCGATTAATCATCAGACAACCTTTTTATCCCCAGAAGGCCAAAGATGGGCTTGAGGTCGGCACGGTCATCTTTTCTGCCAATAGTAATTGCTGAGACAGCTTCTGATGGAAAAGATGGGCTCCATATGATTCCAGAGATTTCTGCTCAGAGCATAGCTCTAAGCCCAAGAGTTAAACCCACTGTTTCTATAACAGTGCATTTTCCAAACCCCACAGAGTTCCCCTTCCCATCCCACCACAGTGGACCCTGATGTGAGACCCGGTCCAGCCTGCCTAACCTTGGCTAAGCTTCTCTAAAAGCCCCCCCACGTGATCTCTGACCCCCTTTTCATCACCAGCAAGTAGCTTCCCTTTCATACCACAGCAGAAGTTTGCTCGCCTGTGAGGAGACTGAAGCTTGCTGATAAACAGCAGATCTTGATAAAGGAAGACTTTATTCCTACTCTGTTCCCAATACCCCCTCCCTGAGTGACAGGGAGAGCTTATACAGTTATCAAAATATTGTGAAATTACAGTGTAACATTCCCTCTGTGCAAAATTATCTCCGTCACACAAACAAGCTTAGAGCAACGCTCTGAATGGCAAATCCATTTTAATCAAACAAATGGACAATGCCAGTGTGCTAAAAAGTGAAAGCAGCACAAAGAACAGGCTTTAGGCCATTTAGGAGATTTAGCACTCTGTAAAACATCACCCTTCAATACAACCCGCGTCGTTCGGTTTGAGATCAAAGTTTCAACAATGGAGTTCATATTGGCTGGCATTTTTTATACATAATTTTCTCAAGCAATCAAGCAGCCTCAATTCCCCCTCTTACAGTACCAGAATATATGCACAGTGTGCAAAAGGATCAATGAGAAGATGAACAGGATCGGATGAGAAGGAAACTCAGACTCCAGTGTGCAGTGGGCTGGAAAAAATGAAGCAAAATGGATCGAAAAATAGATTCCATTGTGATGTTCCCAGTGGCATTAACAGGGCCTCGCTGATTGAGCAATCATGCTCCTAATGAATTATTCACACTAAGGACAACGGCAGTGTCTGTGACACTCTCTGCACCTTAGAAGTGATTGTGATGAAAAGCCTTGTTCGGGAAGAAATCAGTCCAGCATCACCTGGGACTCCTCAAGAGCCATTGGAATACCTGTCACTGATATCACTGTGACTCTGCAGTAAGGCAACGTCAAGATGAATGTCTTTATTTATATAGATAAATAGGGAGGATTTGGATTTAGGGCTGTTATAACCTGGCTCAGGGTTCATAAGAAAGAGAAAGGGAGCGATTTTAACCCACCCAAGGGGAGTATTATTTAAAGTGGAAGAACTGGTTTCTGATAAATGCTTCAAGTAATACACAGAAATTGATCACATAGCTCAGCAACAAAGATCAGCTCACAGGAACCGAATGCAGCTCCAGAAAGGTTCCCAGCACCCCAATTAACTAGAGAGAGAGAGAGAGAGAGAGAGAGAGAGAGAGAGAGAGGGAGAGGGAGAGAGACTCCCCCAATCAGGAACACCAAAACAAGCAAACAGAATAATGGCAAAGCAATTACAGCAATACGTCTATTGATGTAACACCCCTTATGCTTTCCTAAGGACAGCAGCAGTGCTGAAAAGCAGCCAGTGAGGGACCTGAGCTGAGCTGTGGTGGATGTGAGAGACACAGTAAAGCTCACATACAGCTCTGAAGGTCTGCTTAGAAACAGCTTGTCTTTCCTAATACCAGTATTTCTTTCTGTTTACACAAACACATCCTGATGATAACCTTCCTGTTTTTGGCAGGACAGATTGCTGTTAGAGCTTTTGAATACAGAAGATTCAGCAGGTTCATTGTCTCATTTACCAAGCCTTTACAATGTTTCCAGAGCTAGAAGATATTTTTAATAACTTTTTCTGACTGCTTAACCAGTTTGATCCATCCTTATTCCGGTGGCCATAGATCCTCCCTGGAAGGGATTTATCTTTGGCGTGTAACTAAACATAAGCCTCTGTGTCCATCTTGGCTCTTTTATCATTCAGGTTTTACAGATTTGATGAAAATTATGAAAGTTGGTGTAACACTCAAGGATCTTAATTTGGCTTCAAACAGCAGTAAAAAGTGGCAATAAGGCCTTGCGGAAGCCACTCACACATACGGGAATTACATTAATAAATGCAAAGTTATGAATATATTTGTGTAGAGAATGGAAAGATGCCTGCTGAATTTTTGAATAATGTGACACTGAAGTCTATGCAAATCTGAACCATTAAAAGTAGTGCTGTGGAGTAGCAGCATCTCCTTATAGCAGCATGTTCATCTCATTCAAAAACACACTCATCTATAAGCTTTACATCAGTGTATTTCACACAGACAAAAAAAAACACATTTCCTAATTTAGCACTGAAATCCACAGGAACGGCAGCACATGGGCTATTTTACTGACAGTGACTTGTGAGGCAGCAGAGGACATTACATTTATATGACAGATTACTCATTTAGCAGGCTCTCTCATCCAAAGTGACGTACAAGTGAGGATCAAAGCTTAGGGTCATGAGAAAGTGAACTTACAGTAAGGGCCAGCTCAAGGGCCCGATGGTGACCTCACTCTGCCAGCCAATCGATTTGAAGAGGTGACCCTCCTATAACAAGCAGAGAGCCTTAAGCATGAGTTTAGGACATGTTCTTCAAATGAGTGGAGACTGACGCTGGGGTGGCACTTAACTTTAATTAAAGATGACAAAGTATAGGTTTGTGAGAGCCATGCATTCATGCGGGCCATATGTCTGTGAGGGCTATATGTCTATGAGGGTCATATGGTTGTGAGGGCCATATGTCTGTGAGGGTCATACGTTCATAAGGGTCATATTTTTATAAGGACCATATATGTTTGTGAGGACTATAGGATTAGGAGGGTAATGATCTGCAATGGAACTGGTCACACCAAGGAACAGGCAGGGAATCAAAAATCAAACACACAGTCTACAAGAACATCAGCTACAACATGGACTCTACAAGGAACAGAGCAGAATCAGGAACTTAAATATAGAGGGATAACAAGAATAACACAGGACAGGTCAGAACAATTAAAAAGGGCAGCAGGTGAAATGACTAATTAAATCAAGGGATTAGGAAAAAACAGGGAAACTAAGGAACTGACAAAGAAACAATGAAACAGAAACTAAACACTGGGAAAAAAATAACGGCAGGAAAAAGAGAACAATGGCAAAACAAAAAAACTAGAACAGGATATAAGTCATAAAACACAGGAACTAGAAATACAAATGAAACACTAGGGAAACAAAACACAAAAAACAAAGAAAGTGGGATTTTAACACGTGACAGAGGGGTTAGTAGCTATTGAAGCCATTGAAGCATGCAGCAGTCAGAAGGACAAGGGAAAAACACACTAAAGAATTTGACAACGAGGAGGAACAGGCTGGCCAGTGACATCTGCTGGCCAAACAGGGAGGAAACATGAAAGACTGGGGCAGACGGGTGCAGACCCTGACAGCAAGAGTCATATGTTTGTAAGGACTATATATTTGTGAGGGCTATAGGTTTAGGAGGGCAATAGATCTGTGATGGTCATATGTTCATAAGAACCATACGTTTATGAGGGTCATACGTCTGTGGGGATCATGTTCATAAGGACAATGATATTACAGTTTGTGTGCAAAAATCAATTTAAACTTAAATTGCTGAAGCAATATCTTGTTTCTTAGATATTAACAAGATTTTCCACATTCAGCAAAAGGGCTCAAAACACAAAAATAATCAGTGTGTATCTCTGACTGTGGGAATTAATGGTCTGTGATTAAAAACTGCTTGGCTTTCTTGTTGAAAGATATTACAGTTGGAAGACTGAATATTGAATATAAAGATAACTTCACTGCAATCACAGGATTCTCATAGACAATCCATTTGGACAGTTTGGAAAAGCTGTTTTGTTATGCCAGATAATATACAGCATTTTCTCTTTGATTGTTTAAAACACTGTTTGACATCCAAAATTCTCTGAAACATTACCACCTCCAGACCAGGTTCACCATGTAGCAGGAGTTATTGAGGTATTGTGTCCCACTTAGAAGAGAACCAACGTTGCGATATCGAAGCCAGCAGAGTTACCTTGTTCGTTCTCACAAACACTCTAGGTGCAACTTAGACACATCATCAGTGTTGTATCCTGGGTTCATTGGGTTTTTCGGGTCTCACAACAGACACCCCAGGTCGCCCAGGTGACCCAGCCAGGGTTGATCAGGCCCTGGCTTGTGTCTAAGTGGCCTGTGTAGCCCACGGATCCCCCTGCTTGATCCACAGCCATCTTGACGCCTTTTCTGCTGCGTCAGAGATGTTTCTGATGGCTTTATTATTCTGCAATCCTTTCACGCCCAACAACTTGAGTGCCCTGACGAGAGACAAAGCCTCTGCACTCAACCTCAATAGGGTTGACTCGGATTCTCCATCCTGCGCTCCGGCTCGTACTTGGCCCTTTCCCTCTCAAAGGCCTCCTCCATCCGGTCTTCCCAGGGAACAGTCAGCTCCAGTAGGACCACTTGCCTTGCTGTTTCAGAGATCAGGACTATGTCTGGCCTGAGTGTGGACGCTGCCATGCTCTCTGGGAACTTCAGCTGTCTCCCTAGGTCGACCTTCAGCTACCAGTCCCGAGCTGTTGCCTGCAGCCCCCCTGCCTGGCTCCGGTGCGGTTGTGGCTTCTCCCCAGCCCTAACAAAGGCAATGGACTGCCTTGTTGGTTTTTGGTGCTTGCTGCTGGAGATCCCTGTACTGATAACCTAAGCGATGACCTGCAGCACTTGGTCATGGCGCCAGCGGTAACGCCCATCTCCAAGCTCAGGATGTGCTCCAATGATCCGGCTTTCTGGCAGAGAGGGCATAACGGAGTGTCTGCTAAGCCCCAGCAGAAGAGGTTGGACGGGCTTGGGAGTACATCATACACCGACTGTATGAGGAACTTGATCCAGTGTGGCTCAGATCTCCATAGCTCTGTCCACAAGATCTTTTCAGTCAGCTGTCTCGGGTCCATGCACCCTGCTGTAGCATCCCTACTGTCCTACTGCAGCGAGCTTCCTCCACCCTTGCTCGGACCTCTTCCTGAATCAGCTGTCGCCTTTCCTTTCCCTGGGACTTGCTATAGAGAGGTCTTGGATTGCTCCCAAGGCCTGCCTGTCCAACAGCACCTCTACTTATGCACAGAGTTATCTGGCTAAGCAAGGAATCCGGCTTCGTGATACAAGACCCAGATATTCTCTGTAGAAACAAACATGGTAAGATGAAAACCAACAATGTGGCAGAAGGTCACTGAGAAGCCTCTGGCTGTGACCTTCAGGTAGGAGGGGATGGACATCCCACCCAGCCCTTTTGTAATGCCAAAAGCCACACTGCTGTCCAACGCATCTTCAAACGGGAGCAGAAGTGTGAACCGAAGCAGACTTGCAGAACAGAAGAATAGATCATGAATTGTTTTTTGTAGTCTTGTTTTCTTGTATGTCTGTCCTGTTTAAGTACAATGAAAGCGACAACAAACTGGAGACAAATTCCATATATGGGTAAACATACTTGGCCAATAAAGCTGATTCTAATTGAAGTTTCATCAGTTATCCATTCCCACTATTGCTGCATTTAGTTCAACATGCCACAGTACAACATGGTAAATTTAAGGACTGATTTAGATACTGCTAGCTGTACTCAAGGTGTCAGAAATACACATTCCATTTAACTATTGTGCAAGCAACCATATTTATAGGGGTTTATAGATGGCATGCTAAGCTATTTTGAGACTTAATTACCACTCTGATGTTAGGAAACCAGTGGTACTCAACTGGACAAGTAAACTATTTTATTGCAGTTTTCTTACTTAATTGGTATCTTAATCGCTTGTCTCTTTAGTCTACATTTTCTATTTCATTTCACAAATTGGCTAATGACTTCGAAAGTGATGTTGCATCCGGAAGGAGATAATTGCTTAACCACTCATAGGTAATATCCAATTCTGATCAGTTATGTTCAGATAAGTGGCACCTCTGTCATTTGTGAATAATTTGTCATCTTCCCATATCTGGAACTCAAAAGCATGCAAAAAAAGTATTTATGTTGCAAGGCGACAAAGTGCTTCTTGAACAACTGGCATGATTGAGAAGCTGGTTGGATGTGGGTCAAAGCTGGTTTCCCTCAGGTCATAACGAGACATACTTGGTGGCATCTTAGTGTAGGCAGTCTGACCCAGCAAGCACCCATTTAAAATTGCACATGCTTACAACCACCCAATATTAAAAAATGTGTATAACCTGCCAACAATGGAAAAAAATATATATTTATATGTATGTATAGATGGAGGATGTCACCTCTGTGCACTATGGCCCAGCCTCGAATGGCGTGTGAATTCCACTTGTCGCCTGTTTCCTTTAGCACTCCAGTAAACTGTGAAAGTTTGTATTTACTTAAGTAGGGTTGAGATAAGAATCTCATGTACCATGAAATAAGCATGGTCTCAGTTTATCTGTGAGAAGCTTCCATTTAAGCAGAGCTCCTTGTTCAAAAATAGGATGGTTTAAAATTTGTTTGCACTAACTGGTTTATGCAGCACGGTGTTGGCTAGTTTATCGTCATCGTTGCGTCTGTTTCTGTATTAAATCAGGTGTAAAAATGCATGTGTACCTTAGTATTGTTCACTTTACATTATTGGGCTTCGGTACCTTGATGTACTGTAAGAACGGGTGCTACCCTTCATTACATATTCTTGGGGAACTGGAGCATGTCCAAAACCTTAGGAAGCACCGGCTTATCATAAGCTCTTGAATCATCAACACGTTTACTATTGGGTCATATTTGGGCAGAGCTAATGCATACTGCACTCTTTGCAAGACAGTCAGTTTTATTATTGTGTTTTTAAAGATTTCCTATAACTTGTCAGTGAACGCCTTTGCATTTTATCCTTCACATCAACTGGCAGCACGAGTCTTTTTTTCCCCTGCAGCACCAGTTCCGGAACCTGTGACCTCCGGAACCTCGCGTCTTGTTGAAAGCAGCTTGAAGTGCTACTTGCTACTGAAACTTTCCTGCAGCCACGGTATAGATCAGCCCTCTTCTTTTTTTCAGCTAAGGACCCAGGTGCTTAGAGGAAGCCACAAGTTATTATGAAACGTGGGAACTGGAATCTCATACTGCTTCGGAAAGCTTTTAGGAGAGCTAATGTGTAGCAACAGAAGGCCTTAAGTATTATTACGGTATTAGTTTTGGCAAGTGCTACAAAATGACAGAATGCTCCGCAAAGAAAACCTACGAGACTCCATACCCTTGCGGTGGCACAAAGTGAGTGCGGGGGCACCTCCAAATGGTTGAACTGCATTTCCCTTGTACTTATTTGGGTGATGTGTCTGCTGTTTCTCTCAGATTATGCAGGAAATTGATATTATGAGAAATCTGCATCACAAGCACCGCGTTCAGTTCTCCAACTATTTGGAAGATGAGGACTTCACATGCATCTTCATGGAGCTGTGCAGTATGGAGCTGAGACCCCTTTGCATGTGTTTGCAGGCAGTTTATGAGTCTCAGTCATCTTAAGTTAGGTTGCCCTTCTCTTTTCCAGTCTCTCAAACACATCTTGAGACATTGAACAAGCTTGACATATCCTGAAGTGAGGTATTACCTATGACAACCGGCTTCAGGGTTAAAGTATATCCACGGAAAAGGCATTCTCCACAGGGACATCAAGCTGGGCATCTGTAGGTGTCTGCACACTTTGTTCAATCTTCCGTATATCAATGTGGGCATTTTACTGATTGTTGGCAGTTGTCTGTAGTAGATCATATGTATTTGTATGTACTGGTATCTCTGCAGATAGTTAACTTCTGCTTATATTGGGTGAAGTATTGAGTGTAGACTTGATACAATGTCCTTGGTATTTCAGAAAATTTCTTTGTAAATTTATTAAAGATGGAAGTGTGGGGTTTTGGACTGGCAGCCAGGATGGAACCAGTGGGTCAAAAAAAATGTGTTAAATGTCTTATCTCACCCTGCACTGCACCACGTTCTCTCTGATCCTCCAGAACTGCTCGACTGGTACCACCATCTCTCAAAACGCAAGGAAGACATGCATCTAGACTCTTCTCTGTTTTGATGCCTAAGTGCTGGAATGAACTTCCACTAGACGTCCAAACAGCTGAGTCACTGAGTGCCTTCAAAAGACAACTAAAAACCTACCTCTTTTAGAATTTAAAATGTGTCTGATGAAATCAAGGGTTTTTGGCCACAAATCCAAAAGGCTTGTTTGGCACAAGAACAATGCTCTGCATCACTTAAAGAACACCATACCCACGGTGAAGCATGGTGGTGGCAGCATCATGCTTTGAGGTTGTTTTTCTTGAGTTGGAACTGGGGCTCTAGTCAGGGTGGACGAAATTATGAACAGTTCCAAATGCCAGTCAATTTTGGACCTAAACCTTCAGATGTCTGCTCGAAAGCTGAAGATGAAAAGGAATCTTTGAGCATTACAATGTCCAAAAGATTACATCCATATCAACAAAAGAATGGCTTCACCATATGAAAATAAGTTTTGGGATGGCTCAGACATATATCCTATTGCAAATCTGTGGGGTGACCTGAAGAGGGCTGTGCATAAGAGACAAACTGAGTTCCCAGAACTTTCACAATCAGTTCTTATCTCAACTGGGCTGAAGGTGGAGAGAGTAAACACCAGGGGCCTTGTGTATAAACAGTGAGTTTGCATGAAAATGTTGCATACATACATTTCCACGCTCATGTCGAGATGTATAAAAATGAAACTTGGCGTACCGCTACGCACATTCTCACGGCAGCTCCAGACATGGCGTATGCACGTTTCTGCCCTCTTTGTAAACAAATGGCACTCAGTGGCAAGTCATTGCTACTGTGGTGTGCCTTTTTAAACTCACAGTCATGATGCTGACTTTATCCAATACACCGACATTAGTTATATGTTGTTTACAAATGTACGGCACACAATTTTAATCAATTTGTAACAATAAAACGGTGCAGAAAATGATCAAACTATTACAACTACCATGGCATACCATACCGCTGTTGAGAAGGCGTGTCAGCCACATCAACCCAACAACATCCAGAGCTTTCAGGTACTCTGGGCAGATCTCTTCCACCCCCGAGGCTCGGCCACCATGTAGCACTTTAACCACCCTGGCCACTTCAGCCCCAGTGATGGGCAAGGCCCCCCCCCAGCACCCTTGGGCTCTGTGCCCTCAGATGTCTCAAAGGCAGTGTCCATAGATGTATTTGAGGGAGGCTTGAGGAGGTCCTCAAAGCATTCCTTCCACCTCCGGGTGATGTCCCCTGGTGAGGTCAACAGCACCCACTCCCCACTATAAATAGTATGAACCAGGAGCTGCTTCCCCCTCCTGATATTCCGGATGGTTTGCCAGAACTTTCCAGGGCCTCACCAAACTCCTTCCGTGCCTCAGTTTTTGCTTCTGTGACCGCCCATAGTTCCACCTGGCTTGCCAGCCGCCTCCAGAGACCCCCAGGCTAATAATTCCTGGTAAGACTCCTGCTTCAGCTTGACAGCCCCCCTCACCTCTTGTGTCCACCATCAGGTATGGGGGTTACCGCCACGACTGGTACCGACACTGCCACCGCCACACGGCAGCCACAGATCCGTACAGCTGCTTCCACAATGGAGGTCCAGAACAGTGTCCATTCAGACTCAATGTCCCTAACCTCCTCTGGTATGCAGTTGGAATTCTGCCGGAGGTGCGAGTTAAAACTCTGGCGAACAGGAGCCACTGCCAGACATTCCCAGCAGACCTTCACTATGTGCTTGGGTCTACCTGGTCTGTACTTACACGATACTTACACCACCAAATAATATAATTATTCTCTTCTCAATTTTTGTTAACATGACCCCCGCTTCGCACTCACTGAAATACTTCTTTTTCCCATGTGGTTCATCTATTGTTGTTTGTAAAAAAAAACAGAAAATTGCGAGTATTTATACAGATTTACATATAAATATACTGGCTTGCTGTGGATTCATTTAGTTGAATCAAGATTAAATATCATTCATTTTTAATCTATATTAATCGCATTTCATTTTGCATGAGCAAGCACACTCAAGGAAAAAGGGACTATATATGCACTTAACATGTTTATTGAACATCTAGAACATGAGTCAGATGTATTCCATCCGCCAAAGAAGTGCAATACCACGGATCCATATCAAAAAAGCAAGATTTTTTGCTTGTTGGATTTAACTTGTTGGATTTAAGGTAACTCAGTTTAAATGGTATTTATCTTCGTTCACTTACATTTAGCCTGAACTACTGTAAATCCGACAAATAATCATTGAATCGAATTTTAACCCGGTTATTTGCCATTGTTAGAAATATCAATTGGTAACACGTTACGTACGGTGCTTCACGTATAAAACTCTGTAGCAACACAGGGATTTTGAGTCATTCTGTGCTGCAGATGGGTTAATTGCGTAAAAACATGTAATCAGATTAATCATGATGATGGATTAATCCGCATTAACCCGTTAATTTTGACAGTCCTATTAAAAACACAAATGTTTTGTCAATTGTGCCCAATTCCAGATATGCTGTTTTAATAAATAGAACTATTTAGTCAAATACTGTTAGCCATGGGTCCTAATTTAGAGTATCATGCAGTTTATCCTGCTGAGTGGGGGCAGTCATTTTGAAGAAGACAGACAGAGATGCAGCAGGCACACGTTCTTAAGCTAATATGATGTCCAAAGTCCATCCATGCTGGACAGAGTTAAAGTGGTCCCTTGGAAAGGTGGGTAATCTCTATACGAAGAAGATAGATTCTGTGAGTTACAGTTTGCTTTTTACATTTTGAATGGCCTGTGTTTGGAAAATTAATATGACTTGATGATGCAAAGTTTAGTTATGTAATGACTGCTGGTGGTCAAGGAAGCCGGCTCGGGAGTCGCAAGTACAAGAACAACGGGGTTTATTTTAGGGCTGACAGTTTGTGTGTGCTCCCAGTCAACCTATGTCAATGACAGACCTAGGGATACTGACATAGACGCGGACTAAATAGACAAGAAAAGACAGGATTCACAGGAAACAGGTGCGAACAAATCGATAAGTAACACGAGGTAACAAGGGGGGCATGGCGCACACGAAGATTGGACGAGGTTGGCGTGACAGAACCCCCCCCGCCAAAGGCACACACTCTGGGCACGCCCCAGGGGAAGCAAAGGACAAGACAAGACCGGAAAAACAGGACCTGAAAGGTAGAACCAAAGACCATTAACAGGGCACTGGGAACAGGACAGAAACAAAACAGGCACAGGGGTAACAGCAAAGACAAATCCTGACATAGGACAGGAAATGCAGACAAACAGACCAAGAAGGGAAACACAGGGGGAACACCGACAGGTGGAACAAAAGGGCCGGGAGTGAACGAAGGAGCCAGAGGGGGATGAGGAGCACAGACAGGAGGAACAAAGGGACGATAAGATGGAACAAAGGCAGGAGGACAATGGGGAGCCCAGGGAAACCCAGGCAGGTTAGGGAAGGCCGGAGCCAGAGGGGACCACACAGGGAGCAAGGAGACAAATGGAGGGACTGACAAAGGAAATGAGGAGGGAGCAAGAGGGAACACCAGTGCAGGCAGGCAGGAGGGGAAAGCCACGGCCGGCAAAGGCGCAGCCGGAGCCAGGGAAGATGCCGTCCAACGCCCAGCCGAAGCAGGGGGCCCTGAGGCAGCCGACGAGACACTGACAGAAGGACCACAGGTGGGCGATGAGGCACTGGAGGGGCCCCTGGAAGTGACAGCCAAGCTGGCGCCGCAGGACCCGCAGGCAGCCACCAAGCCATGGCTAGGGCAGGCATGGGCAAACCAGGGAGCAGAGTAGGTGGGTTCCGGACCCAACGTTTATGTCCCCACCCTTATGGGACACAGAAAGGTGAGGTTTGGGCCGGGATCTCCTACGCCTGGGCAAGGGCAGAGGTGACATCAGGGAGATCCCTTGGAGCGGCGTGCAAGAGGTCCGGGACCTCTTCGGGTACATGGACTGGCATCATGGCCACAGGGGCAGGAGTCAGGGGGGCAGAAGTCACAGGCATGGGTGGAGCCCCAGGTGGGGCCGAGACCTTGGGGCAGGACGGGTGGCGCTGGGACCTGGGCCCGCAGGGTGGGTCCTAGCAACCACTGCCAGCGCATAGTCAGGATGTTGGGCGCAGCAGCTGCAGCAGATGTAGCGCCGTCAACGAGCACCGCCAACTCTTGGCCACCAGGGCGCGTAACAGCAGCCACCACCCACATGTGGTCAGCAGGGGGCGCCACAGCAGCCTCAGCCTCAATGGGTGGTGCCAGTGAGTAAAGTGGTGCTGGCAGGTCAGGCACAGGCAGGCATGTCAATAATTGCCTCCAGGGTGAGTGCCATGAAATCAGACTGTTCCCCTTTAAATGTTTTGAGCACGTGGGGAATTGCATCCCTCACTGCACTGATCCCTTTATAGATAAGAAGTGCCTCTCAAAAGAGGTAAACTGCTACCGGTGGCCGCTCTGTAACAGCTAAGTGCACTTTACCTGTATATGGGTGTGAAGTTGTGGTGATATCTGAGTTGAGCCCTGCCGGTCTCTCTTTCTGAAGAGGCTCATCCCGTTGGAGGGCGAAGAGCGAGGCTGGGGTGAGGGAGGCTGTCCTGAGACGGATTGACAGTGCATCCTCGGGACTTCTCTCCTGTTGCCGCTTTCTCCTCTTCTTCTTCTTCCCTCTCCGGTCAGCTGGGAGCAATGAAGCGGGGCACACCTGAGGACGTCTGGTCCTCGAGGTCCTCATTTGGCAAGGCGATCTGCTGAACCCACCGCTCAATTATGCGCTCCGTCAGCCCGCAGAGGTCTTCGCATACCTCGCCGACGGGGTACATGCTTCCGGAAGCTGGTGCCTTATTCAGGAGGGTCTCGCTCTGGCTGGCTAGTTCCCGTAACTCGGGGGTCCTCACGAACTTTGGGCTGGGACAGCCAATACACCTCCTCCTATAGCAGACTGATGTGCTGGTCCATGATCTGCGGAGGCGCTTGTGTGAGGTCTGTCATTCTGTGACGTTCGCGGAATAACCGAGGCAGACAGGCAGAAATCCAAACAGGAAGGAGCTTATTAACAGGCACAGGATGGACTGCGATGCATATTACTTCAATGACAGACCTAGGGATGCTGACACGGACACGGAATAAATACACAGGACAAGTCAAAACTAACAGGAAACAAGTGATACCAATCGGGGAGTAACACGAGGTAATGAGGTGGGCGTGACACACATGAGGATCGGACGAGCAGGTCATGACAATTTAGGTGTAGAGACTTTAATGAGATTTCAATATAAGGTTAAAGAACTGGACCCAGAGGAGGCCTTTGTTTCTAAAGAAATTTATACATAAAACATAACAAGAGAAGTACTTGAAGGCCAAATATTTAGGTGCATTTCAAATTTAACTGAAAATGAAATGAGAGCAAGGAAAATTATCAAAGCCCCAGACATGTTTTAAATATCTTTGTTAAAGTAGGTTATGGTTTGAGTGTTTTCTCTGCAGTCTTATGTGAAAATTAACAAATTTTATATCCAAGTTGCTCTCTTTCGCACTTAATGCCAAATTAAACAGCTCAGAGCCAAATCTCCCACTTATCCTGACTGCACATATCTTTTTATTTTTTCCTATTCTCCCCTGGATATTTTGGGTGGGCCCACTAGGTTAGTACTCTTTTTGATAGCTAGCTTGTTAGAAAACTCATGAATGACTGTGTGCATAAATATTGAGTTTCATATATTGCCCCTTTGGTAGCTCATTATGAACCCCAGCTTGGGACAGAAAGCTGAGGTAATCGCTATGGGTTAAGTGCTAAGGTACTAATGCTGCATCTTGCCAGCTTGCCATAGCTTACCAAATAAAAAGTGAGAAGAAGAGAGTGAAGAAAGGCAGGTCCACCCTGCTGTGAAGTCACCGGCCTTTCCTTGCGCTGTTTACATCTGGCTGACACACTAACACCTCGCCATGGCTGTGTTCGGAACAGCAAATAAATCCTGTGCTAGCTGGTGTTTCTCGTGTGCCAGCCTGTGGCCATCTCTGTCCATATGCCTTGAGAACCTCCACCATGTTAAGCTCATGGCACTAATTACACAATGCAGGTAGCTTAATACAGCAGAATATGGCTTTAGAGAGAAGTGTCTGCTAACGCAGAGCTGTAAATAAAGAGCATGATGATGACGATGATGATGATGATGGTGACGATGATGATGGCCACCTTGGCCAGTCCACATTCCTTCTGCCCATAATTGCTGTGAGCTCAGCGCTCTGTGTGAAGTGGGATATTCATGCTGTAAATCTGACTTAATTTCCTAATGCAGCCGCTGACTGAACCAGAGCAAAGTTCACAAGCAGATTTATACGTCGCCTGTGTTGCGTGCAGATGGGAGCCAGAGATATACTCCCCCCACCCCCCCGCTTTCACTACATATAAATATCACGTTCCTGTTACTCTTTGGCTACTGCCCCTCTCGCCCTCAGCCCCACCGCAGAGGGGGTTGGGGGGGCCATTCTGACCAGCTACCCAAATTAGGTGGCTAGGCAAGTATTCCTCATGGTTTTGACTGCAGCTGGGCCTAGTTGGGCTCCTCCTCTTGTGCCAGTTTGTTCCAGTGAAACGCTCAGATGGACCAGGAGTCAGGAGGAGCAGTGAGGTGTAAGCCAGGAGTTAACATGTCTACTGGATGGGGACAGAAATTAGCGTAAGTCTAATATTACAATTACATTTAAACCTGTATGAAAAGATATAAAATCAAAGAACCTTCTTTTTGGGAACACTAACTGAGATTCTGGAGCTGGGCAGCATGCTGTGAGCACAGTGTCCTGTGAGCACAGTGTGCTGTGAGTGCACTCGGCAAGGCGGCTTCTCTCTCCTATTCCCTGCACTCGTTTAAAGATGGTTGTATTGCTTCTTTATTGTTCTGTCAGATTGTCACAAGATTTCGATTTCTACCAAGTGCACTTGTTATTTTTTTGCTGCATTTGACGCTGTAGGCCAACCACAATGTGAGGAGTGGCGTGTCAAAATAAATTGAATTGTGCTGAAAATATCCCCTTTATGCACACTCTCCCTGGAGTACAGGAACACAGCAACTTACTCGGAAACTTTGATGAAAAACGGCTTGGCGAAACATCACTTTTATCTTCCATTCTATCATTATAATGACCACAGCTGACAGGAAATAGAAAATGGATGGGAATGTTTTTCAGGCTTGAAGCCTCATCCATCAGAACATTCATGAAATTAAGTTTGAACGTTGTTTCCCTGGTCGCTGGTTTATACGCTGTGGGGGGGGGGGGGGGGGGGGGGGGGGGGGGGGGGGGGGGGGGGGGGGGGGGGGGGGGGGGGGGGGGGGGG